>ML792771.1:625017-654757 GCA_009831015.1 Picea engelmannii | reverse complement strand
CTCAGGTATTCTCTGAGTGTTAATAGGTGCAAGAGTAGTTGCAGGAATCTCGGTTTGGACACTCGTAGTATTTGCGAGATGGGCCATCTCGGGAGGGAGAACAAAACGATAGGTGGTAGTCTCTGGTGCAGTTCCTTGTTCAGAAAACACAGAAGGGTCGATGACTTTGTAGACAGGGGATTCAATACCAAACAAGACTCGTCGGAAATCACCTGACCAAGAAGGATCTTGGCCAACTACACCGTGAGAAGGCCCAGCGATTGATTCAGTAGATGGAAGATCTTCACCAGAAAGATGAAATCGTCCTGAAGGTCGTTCACCACGATGAATGCGATAATCCTCTATAGTGTTGGTAATTCGAAATTCCGCAAGAGGATCAGTGGTTTGTACTTGTGGAGGTGGTGTAAAGACTTCCGGGACGTCACTTATGTCCACGTGTGGTAGAGGAACAAGAGGGATTTCACCCGGACGAGGAGAGTCCTCAGGGGTACCCTTAGGTGTTTTTGTGTGCAAAGGTTGTGAAGCTTCCAGATGCTCCGGAGACAAACCTTGCATCCTACGTGAACGTCGCGGGGGAGCAATTGTAAATAAGTAACAAATTCCCCAACGAAAATCCTATGGTCGACTACGAGAAAACAACAGCATACACTAGTAAACAAAATCTAGAGACAATCACCAAGCAAAACAATACCTTCTAATATCGAAGCCACTAGTAGGTGATGAAATCCAACGTCACAACAACGAGATGAGAAGGGGTGGGGCTAGGTTGGAAAAGTTACGTTGACGACCTGCTTAACAGACTTAGACCTTGGTGCAAGCTCCCACACATAATCATGGGTATACCCTCCAAGGAGCCCGAGTAAGTTTGATCAACGTCGATTCCAGGTACCACAGAGACTTTCCCCTCCACAGTCACCTTGGGTAAGAACCTAGAGAGAAAGGTCACTAAGGTTACCACAGACAACAGTACTGCTTGGGGAAACAGTCGTCAGTCCGATCCACACGCAAGGGCAGGGTATCGAGCCCGAAATCAATCAAAGGCTTCCACTCATAATTGTGGGTATACCTCAGAGTGACCCCCATAATACGTGCAATCTTTACACCGATGTCAACAGAGTAGGTTAGTTTCCTTGCCAACACCAATGCGACCTAATGCTTGACCCTTGTGTTAGAAGGGCTTCCCAGGACAATACGTGTCCAATGGAATTTTACACTCCCTATCTCAAGATACTATGGTGTGTTTTTGAGATTTTGGAGAGTGTGTCTCTCTTCCTACTCCAAAGCACTAGCCTAGCTAAATGTTAGTGTAAAAGAGCCCTATAAAAGAGTTACTAGATCAATTTTAATATTGCGCAATGTTTTTAATGGCTGTTGTTTACTCAGAGGCAATGGAAGTGAAACTCTATGATGTGTGACTCTGACCCAATCAATGTAAGGATATGATGAAATGTAATCTTTTTCATTCAATGAATCCTAATTATTGGAGAGAGAGAACAATTTCTGAATCAATCTCAATATTACAATGCAAATGCAATGCTCAATTTCCTTTTTGATATGAATGCAAACAATCATGTATCAATGAACAATGTCTAGATGTCTTTTTCAAAAACTTCAATACTTTACAATGTTGATTTTCAAAGATGTTTCAAAGGTAAAACAAAGATCTTGAAAGAAAACATACAGTTCACTTTCCAAGAAGAACTCTGATGAATGAGGAAAGAAAACCAAAATATAAAGACCCAAACAAACAACCCAATCCAATACTTTCAATGAAAGCAAAAACAAAAACAGACCAAAAGAGCTTCTCAATGCAAATGAAAATTGTCCTTTTGGACCAACAAGTACAAGAGAAACATCAAAAACTTAACTTCCAATCAATCACTGATTCTTAACCAACATTACACATTCAACTCCAGTAATCAGAGAGAAGAAAATGCCAATAAAGGCTAAGAGATGAAAGTCAAGTGACCAAGGCAAGAACAAGCCTAGAAAACCTAGATCAAGTCCAGCAAGAAAAAGAAAGCAAAAATAGGTAAGCCAGTAATCCAAAGAGTCAAAAAGACTTAAATCAACCTTACTGAGCTATTGTAAAAGTCAGAACTTGAATCCAAAAATTTTTCAAAAACTATTCGCAAGCTAGCTTGGGACACAGTGCGAGAAACTATAGTTCTCGCAGGCCACTTAAATGAAGAATGCAAACTTCTCTCACTGGAATATATAAGCAAGGTGCGAACTATCAGGGTTATCGCAGGCTGCTAATGGGCACAGTGCGGGAATCCCTGAAACTAATTAAAAATTTTGAAAAATCAAGCAAAAATCAAACTGACTTTTGGACCCAGAATGTCACTCAGGGTATCCTGAGGACTCAGAGATTTACAAATAAGGAGAAAAAGGCAATCAGAGCAAATGGCCACAGAAAATCCAAAAACCAAAAAAGACAAAAGGGATTGTTTCCAGTGGAGTCGCCAATTTTGTTTTAGGATAAATTTGTGAGTGCGGACACAGACCAATCTCCCTAGATCCACCTGGATCTAGAACAAAACAAGACAAAATACTACTCTTTCCCTAGATCTAGACTATTGAATGAACTAAGAGAAATGGATAGTGGACATACCTTATGAACGCTCTCCTTAAATCTCTGTTGTTCCTTGCTTTGCTTCGATGCTCTTGTGCCGTCCAATCACAACAGTACAAACCAATCGAAGTACAAGAAAATTAATATATTCAATACCTAGTCTATACATGTGATCAAGGAGTCATGTAATAAGATGACATCATCATTATGGGAAAAGGACATATTCATGTATTGAATTAACTGAAAGAGAAATATACAACCTGAGCCTTGATGTCGTAGATCTCCTTTCAATGGCTTCTAGTTCTGACACACACACTTGCTCATGCATGAAGAAAATCAACTACTTGTGATGACCTTGCTGTTGTCTCTATCTACTGTAGTATCAATTCTCCATACAATCATGTACCAATTCTCCAATAGATCTCTCAATCTTTCCAACTTCTTGTTAACCTCTTCCATGAGTATTCTCATCAATTTATAAGAGAGAATAGGTTAGTTGCTAGGATAAGAATGATCCCAATAAATCTGGAATGCCAGCTTTTGAACAACCATTCGAATACCAACTCACCCTTCTAAGAGATTCCCTTCTAGAAGGCTCGAGAATCTTAGCTTTTTCCTTTGTAAAAAGATGTCTGCACCCTGGTAATGATTACAGTGCGAGAAGTTCGCACCCTAGCTGAATGCAGCCTGTGAGAATGAAGGATTCCCGCAGGAGAGAATATATGCAGCCTGCAAACATTCCTCAAAACATGATTTCTGGAAATAGATAAGAGCAACCCTATTCAGGAAGGAGTTCTTTTAATGAGGAGTTTGATTTTCTATCATAATAGCATCACCATGTCATCATCACAATGACCAAAATTGTGGATAACAATGTGGAACCCGTAATGTTGATTACCGCATCGCTTCTACTCTCTTTTTTCCAGGTAACATATCTCAAGAAAAACCCTCGAGCATTTCCCCTCATTCTAAGGATGGAACCCAAGGTAAACCCTAAATTCTTTAAAGCACAATGTTAAGTCAACAATAGGACTCAAATCCATTACAACAATATACTCTTTATGATCTCAACATGTCACTTATGGGAATAGAACTTGGGTGGAGAGGATAACACTGCATCCCACAACCACTCAAGCTAGTCCCAATTGACATGTTGTTGCTTCTACTTGACATTGAATTTTCTTTATTTAAGGCCCTAAAAGTATGGTGTAAGGTTCTACTATCTTAGAAAGGGACCTTCCCTTAGCTATACCTAGGTCTAATTAAGACAATGAGATAAGGTTCATTTAATTATATAATTAAAATCACATTGGATCAAACTTGAGTAATATAAGCCACCCTTACTAGAGAAGGAAGGGAAAGGTCAACTGATTTCATTATGAAGTTGTCATTGTATGTGTTGGATCCATTCAACAAATTTAGTTGTTTCATCTTCCTCATTCTAAGCATGGAGAGATTTTCTTATGTTGGTACAATGGACCAAGCCTATTAGAGAAATTTTGAGGTAAAAAATGGAACTCAAAATAGAAAATGTGCTATAAACATCAACTTTAAAAGAAACAATAGGATTCAAGATGATGATGTCGACCATAAGGACAAATAATTTTGTAGGGAAAGAAAAAAAAAACCTTTTTAATTTCATTTTCAAAGAGTTATGAATTATGAAATAAGAGTTATGAATTTTCAAAGTGAAAGAAAGAAAACTACTTTTTCTTATTGTATTTTCAACTTATCTCCTTATAGGTTTACTCAAATTTCAAGTGTAGGCACTCGTTGGATGTAGAATTAAATTCCACATCCAATGAGTTCCTACACTTGAAATTTGACTAAATTTATAAGGAGATACATCGAAAATACAATAAGAAAAAGAAGTTTTCTTTCGTTTTTTTTTTTAAATTCATAACTCTTATTTTATTATTTTCCTTAGGAGGCCCATTTTAGACCTCACTATTTATATAGAAGGGTACATCAATTGGGGCCAATGGTTGTGTAACACACCCATGGTGGGTTGTCGAAATTTCGTTCTCCTTAGGAACTTGAGACCTCCATACGGGGTGTCAAATCCCATTCTACTTGTCCAAGGCTTTCCCACCACGGTCACCATACTCAGAACCGAACTCATAACTAGCGAATACGCCTCTCTAAAGCTCCTTAGGTGTTCATTAGTTGAGGTTGAGGGACTTCCATGTGGATCTGACTCAATAGGTTCCCTGCGCACGTTGGGACTTCAGAATTCGAGTGTTCTTGGCTCACTTGACTCTGATTCTTCCAAAGTCCGAACTCATAGGCAAACATGGGTTGAATCGATGATCCATATTCTGGTCACAACCAATGACTGATATTGACTTTAGGAGTTCTTGACCCTCCACTCTTCCACTTATCCAGAGTACTTCTACTATGGAGTGCAGAAGATGACGACAACTGTCATTTCTGACGGACGGTCTAGATATACTCTGCTAATTCGGGCTTCGAGTCTTCTTTGGACTCTCTTATGATACTATGCTCCAAATCCTCTGAGTTTCGAAGTTCCAAACTCTCAGAGTCCCAGTCCCCTTGCCAAACACGTTGGCTAGGTGGACATGTACCAGGGGCTGACACATAGTTGGATTAGGGGTGACACGTGCCCTCACCCAGGGTGATTCAAGTCATGATCCAAGGGTCCTATAATGTAGGTGATGCACATGAAACCAGGTGGCACGTGGCTCATTAAGTTTGGACCCACGTCACCAGGGATGAGGTCAGTGTGCCTCGTCACCTCGAGTTGGAAGGTTTCTACATTCCTCAAATTTCACGGTTGAGATACAGTCACATAGGCCTATAGATATGCGGCTCTGGTTACCTCGGGGTTTCAACATTCGGAAATATTTCTAAGAAAACTCTTCTTACCTTCCAAAGCATCCAATCTCCGAAGTAGAGGGACTACCACCAGGAGTCTCCGATATGAAAATGATTGGGAAAGCATCCAAAGGATCCCGTGATCTATGGTACTAGGTCCTTCGCGGCTCTGGCCTTCGGGGTTTCGGGCCTCATCTTAATTGGTAAGACAGGTCCACCCAACCACCTGGGGGACCACTTATCACTGGTCAATCTCATGGAAGACCGAGTCTTCTGATTACCTTTAGTCTACGTAAGGCTATTAATGTCGGTCGTCTTCGAAGTCCTAGACTTACGGATCTACGAGGCCAAGGGAACAAGGGCTCTTTAAACTTAGCCCAAGGTTCCTGGGTATCGATCATATGGGTCCTTTCGATGAATATCTTCCATTCGTATTCTAAATGAAGAGGCCCCCTCTTTTCAAGGCTTCAACTTCGCTACCCTTCTTGAGATTTACCATGAAAGGGTTAAGGACTTGAGTCTAGAATTCTGGTCGCAAAACAAAAGGGTCTAGAAGAGGTATCCTCTTTAGACGGATGGTTTTGGGTTGACACGATATCTTCTATCTCAACCATCTTAACAACATATGCCCTAGGAAGCCTCTAGAGATAAGTTGGGCATACAGTCTATAAGTTGGAAATGTAAGTTCACAAGGAGTTGAAAACATACACATAACATAGTCATTTCACATAGAAGACATTTATAAATGCACAGATGCATAAGTCCAAGTATTCATTCATCATTCCAGTTCAACAAATAAAGCAAGGAAAATACTTGTCATAACCAGACAATGTGAAGCGAATGCTGGAAGGGGTGCCTATTTCCACCCAACCATAGGTCCAATTACTCCAATCGGATTTACCACTAGACCATGATGCTCTGCTACACAATATTTTCTGTTGGCTCAACAACAGTAGGGGTGGAGGTTACTCTCCTCCTCCCATAGGGTCTTGGCAATGGTTTACATGATACCAAGCAAGGACGACTAGCCTCGTTTATTATCTTGTATCATAAACCTTCCCTCCATTTCCTATGACTATAACACTTATTTCCAGTTCTTTCTTGCACCCGAGAGATTCACCTCCCATCTCTGCACTCTTCGCAGGTCTCCCTCTACCCACCACACCTTCCTTTCTCACCTCTTTCAGCAAGGTTGCATGTGGCTCGAATCCCCAGCCCGCGGTCAATTCTGGAAGCCTTACAGATGGGTGCTATGCCCCATCCCCTCATTAACTCTTGAGGAGGTATTCCCACCTACTAGCCTGACTGTAATTCATTTCTAGGTCAGAGGACTATTCTTGTCTTGAGCAATTTAAATCCAGTAAGTACTAGTTTGGTGAAGGTTAACGGAACCATTCATGGCCCCCTTCACCATATATGTTTTTAGAATTCGTGATATTACTAAGTACATCCCCCTTCCAATAGTCATGCAACACTTATCCATTTTCTACTAAATAACAAGATTAGCATTCATTTACCTTTCATACAAAGGTCCATCGAATCAACATTCACACATATGAAGTTTTCCATAGTCTCTTGGCCATTATAGTTATATTTACAAACTGAGGGAAACAAGGTGTTACAGGTTGGAACCCCAAACACACTTCAAAAGGGTTGTTTTTGATAAAATTGTGAAGAAACCTTATGTATCTATGATGAACATAAGGAAGGTTTTCATCCCATGTACAAGGATTCTAGAAGTTGCACATTTGAAGGATATCTACAATCATCATGTTGATAAACTTCATTTGTCGATGAATTTGGGGATGGAAGGATATTAGTTTGGTTATCTTGGTATCCATCATAGAGAAAAATTTGGAACAAAAGATACCTAGGAACCTATTCTCCCTGTCATAAACAATGGTATTTGGTAACCCAAAGTGAACCAAAACATGCTTGAAGAAAATCCTAGTAATTTCTTCTATTATGACACTCTTCTTATTAGGGTACCCAAATTATTATCTTATAGGATTGATCAACAACCACAAAAACATAATTGTGACCATGCATGGTTGAGGATAGCCTTGACATAAAATATATGTACAATGACTCCAAAATCTCAAATGGAGTTGGCAAAGGAGTGCATAGTCCCTATTTCTTGATTACATGTTTAGCGATGGCATAGTAAGTGCACAATTTGATGTGTTTACTAACCTTTTATCAAAGGTTTGGCCAATACAAGTAATTTCCATCTCCATATCAAAGTGTCTATCATTTGAATCTAGTGTGCATTTTCTCACGCTCACTTGAAGGAGCATAGAGATGGCCCATTTGGAACAAAATTCCATCTAGTGGTGATCAAAGTCTAAAACTTTTTTACCTACAATGAGTGGTTGATATGTACTAGAGAAATCAACATCAATGACATGCAACTAGGGCCACTATGAGGTCTTTTATCCATAGGGACTCAATACTATGGTCAATACCATAAGTATAGGTCGACAGAGGTAGTCTGTAAATATATTGGTGTTTCCCTTATTGTACTTGATGTCCAAGTGGAAATTTTGAAGGTACATGGAATATTTTTTATGATGGTCATTCTAAAATTTGCTTATATTTTATGTCTATTGCAAAGTCTTGTGTTTTGTGTGGATACCAATTTCCTTTCCCATAATATAATTGTTCCACTATGAGAAAGTTTGGATAATGGAGTAAACATCCTTTTCATAGTTGGGGTATCTACAAACTATGTTAGAGAGTGTCTCATTGTGATACACCACTAGTTTCTATCGTATAAATTTTTAGGGGCTATATATCGCCCATGGGATACTTTTCCATGATTTTTCCCAAAACAAGATTCGCCAATTTCCATTTTATCTAAAAATGATTCTCCCAAATTTTATAGAATATTTTTTTTTACTTGAAAATTAGCCCAAATTTTATAAACGCTATATAAAATACTTAGAAATTTGAATATTTTTACAAAAGTATCGCCAAACATTTTATGGTTTGCATATTAAGGACTAGAAAGATTTGCCAAGGTTTCTATAGATTGAGATAAATTTCCATCCTTAAAATAATCTATGGTTTCTATGATGAGTGAAGACTCTATTGATGATATAATATCATATGTTTGTCTCAATTGTGAATGGTTGTCACAGATACCATAGAATTAGGAGTAGTTCCATCCAAAGGTGATGCTTCAACTACATAAATAATTTCTATTGTGCCTTGGTCCAAACAAAGTTTTCCTTGACTTTAGCCTTGGTAATCATGATCAGGGGCCAAGAAAATGAGATAACGCAAGCACAAACTTGGAACAAACATTTGTGAGGTCGAAGAAGTTGTGCAACTTAGTAAATGTATTCAAGTCCAACAAATCACAAATTACTTGGATCTTGGCTAGATCCACATAACAACCATGATCATCCATTATGTACCCTAGATATTGAATTCACTACACATTGATTGAGAATGTGATGAGAACTTCTTTAAGTTGTCATATACCATGGTTTTTCTTGAGGTGGTTAATACTTATTGAATGTACTTCATATGATCCTAATTTCTATTGAACATGATTTGACTTGCCCAAACCTTAATCACTAGATTCCAAAGCTAAACCTCCTAAACCATACTATTCAAAATTGAACCTAGTCTACCTAGAAGTTGTACAAGTGGGTATAACTAGAAGTTTTCTGGGAAAACCTCATCTACGAAAACCAAGATATCCTCGTGAACCAATGTCATGTGAACCAAGCATAGTGAGGTGAATCTAAGCCCATCAATTGAATACTATGGTGATGTGTCGAAGTCGCTGAATATAAATCATCAATGTCCCTATGATATCTTTCATGTTTAGTAGTACTACCCTAGGTGTAATATCTTTCTTCAAGGAAACATTTCATAAAAATATATATCATGACCCAAATTTGTTCTATAATATGACCAATCCCAATGTTGGTTCTATACATATGACCATCAATTGAAAAAATAAATGCAATAGCTAAATGATGATGTGTTTTCTAGAAGAGAGCATATGTATACAAGGCCATTAGATAGAGGGTCACCTAGTATAAAATCAATTGCATGCTTCACCTAGTACTATTTAGCAATGATCAAAGAGACTGCAATAATCAAGGATACCTCTAGTTTCCTATAGAGTTGATCTCATGTGGTGGAAAAGGCACTAAGGGTGATACACTAGTAAACAATATAACACTTCCAAATATATTATTTTTATGAAAGAACATCATAAAATTTGAGGAAATTTCACAAAGTACCTCATATTTGAAAAGATCGATGTTGATTTCAGGCTACAATGTTGACTGACATGGATGTCTGATCCTTGGCTCATCTGATTGATGGTATATCATCAATGGTGTAGAATCATTGGAATCTACATGTTCTTGACAACCACTTTTGATATCGGTTTCTTCTTATTATCACTATCAACATATGTGAGTGGAAGAGGAACTTACTTTCCTAGGGTTCCTGTGGCACCTTTTGTTGGGTTTGTGTGGTGGAGATTGTTGACACGAAGTTTAATTTTTTTCCCTTTAAACCCAAAACTTCATTATTTCCTAGTCATGGAGCCACCCTTAGTCTTAAAAAGGAGTCAAAAGTCTTTTGTTTTTTCTTGGTTTCAAGATTCGTCTTTTCACGAGGTATGATTTTTAGTTAACAACTCCAGAGTCCCAGTGTTGAAATCCTGAAAAGGCCTTATATTAAAGAAATGAAAAAGAAAAAGTGAGTGTTATAAGTCCGGACGTGCGTTTCACAAAGTACCCTTTAGTTATGATTAATTAAACTCTTAAACACAATCAACAATTCATTAATATTTCATGATTCGAGTTTTCTTGTGTCAAAGTGATTTCAAAATATCGACCCTCGAACGCTTGATCCCCATTTTTCCAAAAACAAGAAATTAATTACTAATCTCGATTAATTAAAGAATTAATACAAGTGATTAGCACCTAAATTAATCCCATCATGATTTTGCGATTCAGTGTTTGCTTTTGACATACCTCTTGGGTACAAGATCTCTGAAATTCCAAAATGCGAAATAATGAATTTTTAACAAAGTCTAAAACTAAATTAAGTTAGTTTAAAACATGATTAATAATGTGTAAACTACTTTTCGCATTTCACATTTCGGGATTTGTTGAAAGCAGTCCTTTCGAAACTCCAGTTTGAAATCACCAATATGTGGTAGTATTAATAACGAACAAATGAAGAGTTTTTGACACGAAGGCATATCTCCAGGTGTACGTTCCTCATTAAAACATTAATTCCTTATCACCTGTGTCAGTACGCTCATTGTAAAACAATTTAAAGGTTAATAAACGTTCTATAGTTCGAATGTCATTCTTGTTTTTTACAATCAGGAGTGAGTTGCATTTATCCAGGCTTATACATTTTCCGTCTGCAAACAGGTTTTCATTCTACCGCGAACATTATGGAACCTAGAAAGGCACCTAAGAAAAGTGAAGAAGCAACTGAAAGCTCAAGCCCGGAAGGAGATGTCATATCTGATACTACACTGCATGCCATTGATTCCATCAAATCCTGGAGGCAAATTTTCAAAACCTTGGACTACGAAATCAAGAATTTTCCCGATGATTCTGATAACAAAATCTGGGACATAGCAAAGTCTGAAATTCACAAAGTAGCTATGCGCCCACGAATCATGACATGCAATGATATGATTAGTTGGGCTTTAGAGAGGACAGACGTGCAAACGAGAAGCATTTTGCATAGCCAAGGGGTCATCGTCGGCTCTTTCAGACCGAAGCACATACAAGTAATGTACAAAATGTCTCCCAATTCTAAGTACATTTATAATAAAGAGTTTGTAAGTGAATTTCAAAGGAAAGAATGCATAGAGGTAGATCAAACATACCCCGGCATAATCAAAGACTGGTGGAGACACCCAACAAAATTCAGGGCTGATACCCATAGCATTTATGCCACAGCCTCATTGAATGAGTACATGGTTTATGTGGCTATGATGCTATGTAGACTTTTCGGGAAGAAACGTCCTACCCATTTCCCTGCAGAATGGGTGCCCCTTTTACATGAAGCAGATGAAGGATATAGCTTCAATTGGAACAATATTCTATTATATAACCTAGCTAAGGAGGTTATAGAGTATCAAACCGCAAGATCCAGTGGCCAACCAATAGCCTTTTACATGTCCACATACATTATGGATGCTATATGTTTCACAATTCCTTTCCCTTTGATGAATTGGATTTGGAACTTAACCTGCACCGAACCCATTCATGAATATCATTCTAATCTATGTGAAGAAAATGATAAGGATTCCTTTTACGAAATTTGTCATTTCGTGGTGATGCCGGTGCAGCAAATGTTGTATGGATGTGCACCTCCCCATATTTCAGAGTTGGTCATAGGAAACATCAAGGTGGTTGTCGATTGGTTTATTGAGGAGAATTTCTCCTATATCAGGGTTTTCAAATGTTTGATCCCTCCTCATGCACTTACAAAATTCCTCCCTGATAGACTGGTGTGCAGGGAGGTAGCTCATCAAATAATAACAGGTGGTATTGGGATAGAGCTGAAGACAATGCATAATTTTTTTTGGCCAGTCTTTCCCATATAGATTGGGAGGTTTTTGCTACTCAACTTGGGTCATTCCAAGGTTGAAGCTACAACTCTAGAGGAGGTCAAGTTGGTGGTTCTCGAACACAGGAAACACAACCCTTATCAAACAGTGGGAAATCACATGGCTCACTATAGCATGAAAGCATATGAACATGAGGAATCCCCTCGCGATGACATTTTCAAAGGGGCCAGAACCTATGAGGAGGTGTTAGATAGGGTACAGACATTACCATCTTACTTGCAAACCAGTTTTCTAACCTTCCATATACACAAACGAAGTGGTTTGCACAAGGTATTGCAGGGAGAAGCAACAACCCCTACTCCAGAACAATAAAACACTCCCCCAGGTTTTGGACAAGAAACACAGAATAAAGAAGACACCGAGGAAAATCCACAGGGGGACGAAGGGTCTTCACAAAACAAAGAAGTCCCACAAACAAAGAATCCGAGAGCAAAATCAGAAAGAAGGTCTGGGACACCTCCCGAGTCTAGTCAATCTACTCCCCCTTCATCATCTACTATTCATGTTGATACCCCCAAGACAACAGGGGAAACAAAATCCACAGAGCTGGGTAATCCCATTGCTTCCTTGACCCCTTTACAGTCTACTTTTGGGATTCCTCAAATAGGAGTCATATATGCTAGTGACCTCGCCCCTATCTCTAGAGAAGAAATACCCGCGTCTCATTACTTTTTTAGTAAAAAGAGGAAGGTTGTATTAAAGAAGGAGATGTATATGAGAGAAGGTGGTATGGTAAAGAAACATAGGGTGTTGGTATATGGGAAGAACTTGGAAGAGGAATATTTCACTACAGAGGTAGCGAGCTCCATGGGAGCTTTGGCAACAACAAATCTATTCACTATTGACAATATGAGAACAAGGTTGAAACAAAGTAACTACATGATAGTCCAGTTGCAAAAAAAACTAAAAGATACTGAGAAAAATATCAAAGAAGAAATAAATAAAGGTCTAGAGCATGCCAAAGTTGCCGGCAAGCAAGAAATTAAATTGCTTAAGTCTAGCTTGGATGAGTTGTATAAGAACCCAACATTCTTATACAACTCGCATGGATGTCTTATCCTTGGCTCATCTGATTGATGGTATATCATCAATGGTGTAGAATCATTGGAATCTACATGTTCTTGACAACCACTTTTGATATCGATTTCTTCTTATTATCACTATCAACATATGTGAGTGGAAGAGGAACTTACTTTCCTAGGGTTCATGTGGCACCTTTTGTTGGGTTTGTGTGGTGGAGATTGTTGACACGAAATTTATTTTTTTTCCCTTTAAACCCGAAACTTCATTATTTCCTAGTCATGGAGCCACCCTTAGTCTTAAAAAGGAGTCAAAAGTCTTTTGTTTTTTTTTGGTTTCAGGATTCGTCTTTTCACGAGGTATGATTTTTAGTTAACAACTCTAGAGTCCCAGTGTTGAAATCCCGAAAATGCCTTATATTAAAGAAATGAAAAAGAAAAAGTGAGTGTTATAAGTCCGGACGTGCGTTTCACAAAGTACCCTTTAGTTGTGATTAATTAAACTCTTAAACACAATCAACAATTCATTAATATTTCATGATTCGAGTTTTCTTGTGTCAAAGTGATTTCAAACTATCGACCCTCGAACGCTCGATCCCCATTTTTCCAAAAACAAGAAATTAATTACTAATCTTGATTAATTAAAGAACTAATACAAGTGATTAGCACCTAAATTAATCCCATCATGATTTTGCGATTCAGGGTTTTCTTTTGACATACCTCTTGGGTACAGGATCTCTGAAATTCCAAAATGCGAAATCATGAATTTTTAACAAAGTCTAAAACTAAATTAAGTTAGTTTAAAACATGATTAATAATGAGTAAACTACTTTTTGCGTTTCACATTTCGGGATTTGTTGAAAGCAGTCCTTTCGAAACTCCAGTTTGAAATCACCAATATGTGGTAGTATTAATAACGAACAAATGAAGAGTTTTTGACATGAAGGCATATCTCCAGGCGTACGTTCCTCATTAAAACATTAATTCCTTATCACCTGTGTCAGTACGCTCATTGTAAAACAATTTAAAGGTTAATAAATGTTCTATAGTTCGAATGTCATTCTTGTTTTTTACAATCAGGAGTGAGTTGCATTTATCCAGGCTTATACATTTTCCGTCTGCAAACAGGTTTTCATTCTACCGCGAACATTATGGAACCTAGAAAGGCACCTAAGAAAAGTGAAGAAGCAACTGAAAGCTCAAGCCCGGAAGGAGATGTCATATCTGATACTACACTGCATGCCATTGATTCCATCAAATCCTGGAGGCAAATTTTCAAAACCTTGGACTACGAAATCAAGAATTTTCCCGATGATTCTGATAACAAAATCTGGGACATAGCAAAGTCTGAAATTCACAAAGTAGCTATGCGCCCACGAATCATGACATGCAATGATATGATTAGTTGGGCTTTAGAGAGGACAGACGTGCAAACGAGAAGCATTTTGCATAGCCAAGGGGTCATCGTCGGCTCTTTCAGACCGAAGCACATACAAGTAATGTACAAAATGTCTCCCAATTCTAAGTACATTTATAATAAAGAGTTTGTAAGTGAATTTCAAAGGAAAGAATGCATAGAGGTAGATCAAACATACCCCGGCATAATCAAAGACTGGTGGAGACACCCAACAAAATTCAGGGCTGATACCCATAGCATTTATGCCACAGCCTCATTGAATGAGTACATGGTTTATGTGGCTATGATGCTATGTAGACTTTTCGGGAAGAAACGTCCTACCCATTTCCCTGCAGAATGGGTGCCCCTTTTACATGAAGCAGATGAAGGATATAGCTTCAATTGGAACAATATTCTATTATATAACCTAGCTAAGGAGGTTATAGAGTATCAAACCGCAAGATCCAGTGGCCAACCAATAGCCTTTTACATGTCCACATACATTATGGATGCTATATGTTTCACAATTCCTTTCCCTTTGATGAATTGGATTTGGAACTTAACCTGCACCGAACCCATTCATGAATATCATTCTAATCTATGTGAAGAAAATGATAAGGATTCCTTTTACGAAATTTGTCATTTCGTGGTGATGCCGGTGCAGCAAATGTTGTATGGATGTGCACCTCCCCATATTTCAGAGTTGGTCATAGGAAACATCAAGGTGGTTGTCGATTGGTTTATTGAGGAGAATTTCTCCTATATCAGGGTTTTCAAATGTTTGATCCCTCCTCATGCACTTACAAAATTCCTCCCTGATAGACTGGTGTGCAGGGAGGTAGCTCATCAAATAATAACAGGTGGTATTGGGATAGAGCTGAAGACAATGCATAATTTTTTTTGGCCAGTCTTTCCCATATAGATTGGGAGGTTTTTGCTACTCAACTTGGGTCATTCCAAGGTTGAAGCTACAACTCTAGAGGAGGTCAAGTTGGTGGTTCTCGAACACAGGAAACACAACCCTTATCAAACAGTGGGAAATCACATGGCTCACTATAGCATGAAAGCATATGAACATGAGGAATCCCCTCGCGATGACATTTTCAAAGGGGCCAGAACCTATGAGGAGGTGTTAGATAGGGTACAGACATTACCATCTTACTTGCAAACCAGTTTTCTAACCTTCCATATACACAAACGAAGTGGTTTGCACAAGGTATTGCAGGGAGAAGCAACAACCCCTACTCCAGAACAATAAAACACTCCCCCAGGTTTTGGACAAGAAACACAGAATAAAGAAGACACCGAGGAAAATCCACAGGGGGACGAAGGGTCTTCACAAAACAAAGAAGTCCCACAAACAAAGAATCCGAGAGCAAAATCAGAAAGAAGGTCTGGGACACCTCCCGAGTCTAGTCAATCTACTCCCCCTTCATCATCTACTATTCATGTTGATACCCCCAAGACAACAGGGGAAACAAAATCCACAGAGCTGGGTAATCCCATTGCTTCCTTGACCCCTTTACAGTCTACTTTTGGGATTCCTCAAATAGGAGTCATATATGCTAGTGACCTCGCCCCTATCTCTAGAGAAGAAATACCTGCCTCTCATTACTTTTTTAGTAAAAAGAGGAAGGTTGTATTAAAGAAGGAGATGTACATGAGAGAAGGTGGTATGGTAAAGAAACACAGGGTGTTGGTATATGGGAAGAACTTGGAAGAGGAATATTTCGCTACAGAGGTAGCGAGCTCCATGGGAGCTCTGGCAACAACAAATCTATTCACTATTGACAATATGAGAACAAGGTTGAAACAAAGTAACTAAATGATAGTCCAGTTGCAAAAAAAACTAAAAGATACTGAGAAAAATATCAAAGAAGAAATAAATAAAGGTCTAGAGCATGCCAAAGTTGCCGGCAAGCAAGAAATTAAATTGCTTAAGTCTAGCTTGGACGAGTTGTATAAGAACCCAAGAAATTAAATTGCTTAAGTCTAGCAGGGAACCCAACATGAAGAATTAGTGAGACAATTGTAGGAGAGATTGAATTCCATTCAGAATTAGGTGATAAACTTGAATTTTTTTAGGACCTATCACTAGAATTACATATGAAGATAGAAGCCGAGCAACAAAGATTAATCTCCACAGTAGAGATTATTCATAATTATTTTCAAGAAGTAAGCAATTCCATTGATAATATTATTTTTAAAGAAAAAGAAGCTAAAGAAGCAAGGGACACTTTCCAAAGGGCAGTTGTATGTTCAGAAAATGAAGAGGTATTGAAAACTCCAAAGCTATCTGTCGCAGAGTAGATTAGAGGCGATATCATGCTCAAAGTATGGGAAACTAACATAGCAGAAAACAAGAAAATAACCAAAGAAATCAAAGACGATTGCGAAGAAATATTTGATTTGTTGGACAAGGGATGATTAGGTATTGAAAGAGATAATTGCACTGGGAAATTAGGACAGATAAACATTGTAAGACACCAGTTGAATTTCAAAGAGGGTTTGAACAAAATTCAGATGGAAATTTAACAATTAAAGGAAATTGATGTTACCCTAATATACAGGTGGCTGGTGAAGCCAAACTTAAAATTGAAAACAATTCAGTTTGCTGGTAAGGGGACTGAAGACCAGATTCCAAAAATTCAAATAAAAATTTATCTATTCTAAGCGAAGGAGTTTCCAGAGCCTCCCAGAAATTTTGTACACTTTCTTGAAAAATGTATTGAATGTATTGGGTTGAAAGAAGGAGACACTTCAATAAAACAATGAAGTATCATTTTGAAAGATTATATTATCAAGATGACAGAAAAATAAAAGATAATCATGCAAATGGTCGAGGTTTTCATTTTTGTAATTGTTTGCCCCTAGGAGTTAGGAAATCACCAACCATCAATGTATTGGTGATCATGTATACGTATAATTTCATGAGACTAAAAGAAGGCTTTTTCTGGGCAGATTGTAAAGAAGAATTTGAAGATATTTTTGAATTAATACAAATACAGATTCAAGATTCAATATCTGGTCAAGTTTGAGTTATGCGCTTCTCTGTTGTTTCATATTTTTCATATATCTCTTTGATGAATTCCTAACTACAATTTAGTACAACCTCTACTATGGTGATTAATTATTCTTGAAATTTAATCGTTTACAGTTTTTCCTCTGTATCGGCTATCAGCAGGTACAAGACTTGTAAATTTTTTAGATTTCAATATCATATGATTCATTAAGAGTTTTTCCTAACTATTTTCTTCTTCTATCACAATGTGAGATTCCTCTTTAATTGATGCCTCACCTTGTTCAACAACTTTATGTTTTCTTTTCATTTCATGCATATTCTCTTTTCAAAATTTAACTCAAATACCAGAAATGACCTTTAGTTTCGTCATACTATTCATTCAAGGTTTTGGAGTTCTTCTTACATATTTTGAAACAGAAATAACAAACCCTACAAGAAAACACAATAATTTATATTTTCATTCTTTATCCCTCATGACTGTACCAGTTACAAGACAACCCAATACTGAGCCCGGCCTATCAGATCAAATGAGCATTGCCTTAAATTTATTTAACACCATCCTGTAGATTGCAAATAGCCGGGTTGAGTTAGAACGTTCATGGGAAACAATTGAAAGGGATATTAGTATCCAAGAAAATGGGGAATCTAGACAGAGATAGTTAAGAAACCAGCCATAGCCCTTCTTCGTATGACCGACCTTTCTACCCTTAACTCTCTCTACCTTTTCGGATGCCTTGACAGTATAATTTAGAGCCTTAAAGTATAAACTCAGAGAAAACATAGATAATATCATTGGGTTCCACATTTATGATTTTTTTCGATAATCCATGGTATTTAGCACTTTCAAGGTTGAAATAATGTATGAGGATTTTAACTCATCTAATAACAATTGTCTAGCACAATTTTCACCATTATCATTCCAAGGGATTTATGGGTGTCACACTATTTTCCCATGTCCTTAATTTTTTTTTTTTTCATTATTATTTGCATGCTACTTGGGATAGATTTCATGAGTTTGGTTACACTTTCTTTGTCCTTTGTTATGATAGTTGGGGTCACTTTTACCCTTGTTTTTTGTGGTTAATTTTTTACCCCAAAATATTTCTTACCCTTATTCCAAAAAAATTCCTCAATCTTGAAAAAAAAATGATATGTCACTCCCAAAGAAGAGATGGACATCAAGTACATTCTTTTTAGACTAATTTTTGCTCTAAGTCTCGATACCCAATTTTTCATGTAGGGTATGGAAGGAATTTGTGTACTCCAACAAAAGGTTGTCTATGTCATGTACTAGTCTTCATAGTTTCCAATAGGATACTACTCGTCTTTGACGACATCAAAAAAATCCCCATGGGTTTTTTTCCCATATGTTTCAAAATCATATGTCACATGTGTTAAAATAATATATGAGCTTGTTTCATCATAGACAATATCAATATATTTTCACCCAACCATAGGCACAAAGGCCACCCTCGAGCACCTTAACCTTGACAGATAGAATAATTATATAAGCAATCACTAGAAACAATAACCAACCAAGGTAACGTACCTCTCTCCAAATATAGCGTACCAATATGAAAGTCCAAACCATAACCAAAGACCAAGTCACCAATGCAGCAACTGCAGCTCTCCACCAGTCATGTGCACCACTAGTCCTTATGTTGTTGTGAGAGTGAGTGAGTGCAAATGAGCTCAAGCACCCTCTATTTATATCCCTCCAAGTGACATAATTGGGATGACTTCTTCTCTTGGAGGATAATAACTTAATATAAGTTATTCTCTTGAGTTGACTTGTCTTATAGGGCTATTAACCAACTATTTAGGGTTTCTCTTTCTTCCTGGAATATTCTAGTCTCATCAAAGGTTACATGTAGAGGTTAATTCCTCCCGTAGCTACTGTAACATAAAATCTCCCTCCTATCTAGGGAGATATTACAAGAAACGGTCTTGAGCACAAACATACCATTCATCCAGTAGAAATACCAATAGCCACATAGGCTATGTCATGATCAAATCATGAGCACCATCATCATTATCCATCTAGACAGTCTCCATGGAAATCAGAACAATGCCATCAAATAAAACACAACTATGTCTATTCATAGTAGTATACAACTATTATCCAGTTGTACACAACCACTCCTAGTAGCACACAACTACTAACCTGTGACATACAGTCACTACCAGTGGATCACATCCACCAAAATAGCATACAACTATTGTCCAGAGACATACGGTCTCCACAACAATCATATCATCTGATATCATCCTGCATCAACAATCTCATTAGTTTCATCACCTCTAAGTCATACTAGCATGATGGGAATGGATCATATCTAAGTTGTACTAGAATTATCCGAAGTATCATCTACATCATCTCTAAGTTGTACTAGCATGATGCCAATGCATCATCTCTAAGATGTATGTCCACCTCTAAGTTGTACTTTCATGATATAGATCAATGCCTCACTATGTCACCTCTAAGTTGTATGATCATCTCTAAGTTGTACTAGCATGACATATATATCATGATGCCAATGCATCATATCTAAGTTGTATGCCACATCTAAGTTGTACTCGTATGAACATATCTAGCATGACATGATCCCTCCTACATCATCTCTAAGTTGTATGATAATCTCTAAGATGTACTAGCATGACATATCTAGCATGATGCCAATGCATCATATCTAATTTGTGTGCCACCTCTAAGTTGTACTCGCATGATCATATCTAGCATGATGCAACTCAACAACATCGTCTCTAAGCTATACTAGCATGATGCAAGCATCATATCTAAGTTGTACTAGCACAATGCTCCTCAGGCCACTAGATCAACAACTCCGACCATCTGTATGATATATGAGTTGTACTAGCATGATCATATCTAGTATGATGCAAGCATCATCTCTAAGCTGTATGATCATCTCTAAGTTGTACTAGCATGATACATATCCGCAACTCACTGACGACCCATGATGCCACATATCAATGACCCCTCCCAACCAAGCAAGTCATCTTCTCCCTTTCAACCAAGGGAGCAATATCCAAGAGCCCTAGCTTGTCCCTCAAGTATGCAAACTTTATCTTGGACAAAGGATTCAACAAAATATTTGCAGTCTGCTCATCAGTGGAGATATACTAGAAAACCACTTCTCCCCTATAGACTTTATCACGAAGAAAGTAATACTTGATTTCAATGTGCTTTGACCTGTCATGGAACACTGGATTCTTTGAGAGCTTCACACAAATCTTTTTATCACAATATATCACAGTCGAATCCAAAAACTAATCAAATAGGACATAAAACAAATTACAGAGCCACACTTCTTCCATACAAGCATGACATGCATCAATATATTTTTCTTTTGAAATGTTGAGTGCAACATAATTTTGTTTTTTGCTAGCCCATGAAATCATAGAAAAACCCAAATTGAAACACATTCCAGAAGTACTCTTTCTATCTTCCGCACTCCTTGCCCAATTCGAGTTAGTAAATCCATGCACATTCACTTCACTATTTGAGGTATATATCAAACCATACATAATCATCCCACGAAGATATCTCAAGATATGCTTTGCATCCACCCAATGCTCTTATATATTTTCCACATGGAACTGGATCAACATGTTCACAATAAATTATATGTCTGGTCCAGTATTTACCAAATACATCAAGGATCCAATCAACTTTTGATACAGGGATGAGTATATTAGATCATAATCAGAGTCTCTCAACTGAATGAAATATGTTACCATGGGATTTTCCATGGATTTTCAATTCATCATTCCAAACTTCTGAAGGATCTTTACAACGTAATTCCCTTGTCCTAGGAAGACTTCACCACGCTTCTACCACACTTCTAGTCCCAGGTAGTAGTGCATGAGACCAAGATCCTTCATATCAAATTCAGTGAATAGCTCCTTCTCACACTGAATAATGAGAGGCTCTGCACCTACCAGGAACAAGTCATCAACATATAATAGTAGAATAACAGGTGCATTGTTTACAACCTTGTAATAGAGATTTGGATCAATACGATTCTTGTAAAATCCAAGTCTCGTCAAATAACTATCAATGTGTGCATACCAAGCTCTTGGATCTTGCTTGAGTCCATACAAGGCCTTCTTCAATCTTCATACATGGGTTTATTTTGGGTGTACCTCAAAACCTTGAGGTTTCTCTATCTATACTTGTTCCTCAATCACTCGATTGAGAAATGTGGTCTTTACATCCATCTGATGTAATATCCAACCCATGGAAGCTATTAGAGATATTATGGCTTCGATAGATGTACATTTTGGAAATAGGAGAAAACGTCTCATCATAATTTTCTCCCTGATGTTGGGAGAACCCTCTAGCCATAAATATCACCTTGTACTTATCAATACTTCCATATACAACATGATTTATCTTATACAACCACTTTTAAGTGACTACCGACTTCTCTTTATGTCTCGACACAACTTCCCATAGATCATTCCTCATGATGGATTGGTATTCTTTGTTGAAATATTGTAACTGCGAAGATTATTCTAATGATAATTGAGTTATTATTATATAGATCAATCCCCTTTTTTGGATTGATCATGTTGGGACTTATGTATGACCAAATCCCCTATTGTGGTTTGGTCAAACCATGTTTATATGGTGCTAATTGAGAAGTTGATCCCTAGGGATAATTAAAGTGGTTTTAACCACTAGTTGAAGAAGTCGGCCCAGCTTGGTGAAGAGACATAACCCTAGCACCTCCCCAACTAGTATAAATAAGTGAGGATGGTGCCTCACTTACTCACTCACTCAGTCACTCATCTAGTGTGCAAGTTTTGGAGGTAGCTGAATTTGCAATAAGAAGGAGAGAGAGGTGCATTACTTAGTCTTGGATATTCTCTAGTGTTTTGGTCTTTATCTTGGCATTGCATTGGAAATATATATTAAGGAAGTTTTTGTTGGGTTTTCTTCCCCATGAGGGTTTCCTCGGATAAAATGTTGTGTACCTTGTGATTTTGTTTCTCTTAGTGATCCTGCTTATGCTATTATTGTCTATTAAATTGAAAATAACTTAATAGCATCTCTGAACTTAACATGGTATTAGAGTTGAACTGAATATAACACCTTTCACTAGGTAACCAAAAATGTCACTGTTGTCGTACAAGAAAATTAGGAATTTTTATTGGAAGATAATTTCATCCTAAAAATCATCTAGGGAAGTGCACCCTAGCCTAGTGCATCACTTGGCATATTGAGAGCACCTTTTCAGTGGCCAAAGCCTCTAGAAAGTGAAACCCTAGTTTTGAATGGTACCATAAAACCATAAAACTAGAACCAATACTAGAAGTACCAGTCCATATTTTCACAAGTCCAATTTCAAAGAGTAAAATTTGTATTTTCTGAAAATAGACTACACCAGTCTACTCGCCTCAACCCAGTGCACCTTTTGGTAAGTTCAGATTCAATTTCTGAGTAGTTTCATTTTTTGGTGATTTTCCCAGCTCCAGGTCAAGATGTTTGCAAGCACCAATCTTGTTGACAAGTTAGAAGTTTTGGAAAACTTTTTTGCCTAGAAGTATAGGATTTCACTCATTCTTGAAGAGAATGACCTTGCAAATTTTATAAAGGAAAATGTGCGAGAACCCAAAGAAGATGCAACCAAAGGAAAATACAAGAAGGATATGGTTAAGGACAAAAAAAACATTGCAGACTCCATTAAAGATCACTTGATCTCTCAATTGGCTTCTAAAAATACTCCAAAATACATGTTTGATTCCCTAACTAGAATGTATGAAGGTAAGAACATTAACCGAAAGATGAACTTGAGAACCCAACTCAAGAATACAAAGATGCAGAAAGGAGAAATATTTCATGAATATTTCTCTAGGGTTACTCATTTCAAAGAACCATTAGAAGCAATTGGAGACAACTTGGATGGATATGAACTCATCATGCCAACTCTTAATGGTCTAACAATACCTTGGGATGCCTTCATCCAAACTATTTGGCTAGAAAGGAACAACTACAATTTGACAGTCTTGGGGAAGAATGTGTTCAAGAAGAAGAAATAGTAGATAGCCAAGAAGCAATACTATTAAGGGATGAATACCAATCCCTATATGCTCATGCTAAAGGAGGAAATAAAAGTTCTCATTTCCAAAAGGATATCCATATCTGTAAAGAATCTCACTCCCTGAAGAGATTCACCCACTTCCATAAAGAATCTCACCCTATAAGGAGATTCCAAAATTTTCATAAAGGTCAAAGAAGAGAAAAAAAATTATCCTCTTATCAATGCTATCATTGTGATAATATGGGACATATTGCTAAGAATGTTCCAGCCAGAAGAGAAGAATACAATAAGAGAAACAACAAAATACATCAGGCCCATGTAGTTGAAGATGATAAGCCACCCACAAAGATGATTAAAGAAGAGATTGAAGATTATGTTTTATTTTCCTCCCTCTTAGGATATGTGACACCTGGAGAGGATACTTCGCTCATAGACAATGGTGCCTCTAAGCACATGAAATTTCAAACAAAAATTCTCTCTATCCTTACAAAAAAAAAAAAACTTTCCCCAGAAAGTTACACTCAGAGATGATTACCAGTACCCTATCAAAGGAGTAGGAGAATCCACCTACAAACTTGATTCAGGGACCTCGATGAAAATGAAGGATGTACTATATGTACCAGGTTTGAAAAATAACTTACTTTCTGTCTCAACTTTAGATAAGAAAGGTTTCAGGGTTGCATTCATTGAAAAACCATAGAAGATGCAATTATCATTGGAACATAAGAAGGTGGCATGTATAATTTAAAAGGTCACTAAGATGCAACCTTGAATCACTCCACTGAAATTACATGTGAACTTTGGAATAGAATACTAGCTCACATAAACTACAAATCCTTTCCATATGTAAGCAAGGTAGTTACAAGTCTACCATAATTCAAGGTTGATCATGAAGGTGTGTGTAAGGGATGTGCAGAAGGAAAGAACATAAAGAATCCTTTCCCAAAGAGAGACAATAAAGCATAAGGAATATTGGAGCTCATCCACTCATATGTATGTGTCTCAATGCCATCAACCTCTCTTAGTGGGTATGTATACTATGTATAATTCATTGATGATTATTCTCGCAAGACTTGGGTTTATTTCTTGAAATCAAAAGATGAAGTATTTGGAAAATTCAAGGAATTCAAATCCTTGATAGAGAATCTCTCTGAAATAAAAATCAAGATACTCAGGTCAGATAATGGAGGAGAATACACCTAAAAATAATTTGTAATATTTTGCAGAGATGTCGGGATTAAGAGGGAACTCACCACTCCCTATAATCCTCAAAAAAATGGTGTAGTAGAAATAAAGAATAGAACAATAATGGAAGTAGTGAATACTATGATCCACGATCAAGATCTTCCAATTCACTTATGGGAGGAAGTAGAAAGAACAATAGTTTATGTCCAAAATAGATTATCCCATAGTGCACTTGGATTCAAAACCCCCAAAGAAATGATCTCCAGAAAGAAGACAGAAGTAATCCATCTCAAGATATTTGTCTTTCCAGTGTTTGTACACATTCCGAAAGAAAGGAGAACTAAGTTGGACCCTTCAGGAAATAAGGGAATATTTTTTGGATATTGTGAGGTCTCTAAGGCCTTAAGAATTTATATACCAGGTTACCATGATATTGAGATCAACAGATATGTAACCTTTGATGAAGATGCAACAATCAAGAAATTAAGAAGATGCCAACTTGAAGAAGTATATGAAGAAGAACCTGTAGCTCCTAGAGATGCAAAACCTATGAAGGAAGTTACAATTACCCCTGATGATGAGATTCCAAAAGATCATGATATGATAGAATCTCAAGAACCTCCCCAAATGACGATCTATCACAAGAGAAAGCTAGCTTGGGAAAGGGAACTTATTCAATATGGAGAGAAGTATGGTTCCCCAGAAGGAACCATGAAACAAATCAAGAAACCTAAGCCATTCTCTAGTCATATGGCTTTGATGTGTGATCTCATAGAAAAGAAACCCACTTTCTTTGAAGAATCCATTAAAAAAAAAGAATGGGTGAATGCCATGATAGAAGAATACCAATCCATCATAAATAATGATGTATGGTAAATAGTTCCCAAAATGAAGAAAAAATATGTGGTATCTTCCAAATGGTTATACAAGATAAAACATGTTGCAGACGGAAGTATTGAAAAACATAAAGAAATATTTGTAGCTCGTGGATTTTCTCAGAAGGAAGGAATTGATTATGAAGAAACTTTTTCTCCTATAGCCAGATACAATTCTATCAGAACCATCATAGCTCTTGCAACCAAGATGAAGTGGAAGTTACACCAGATGTATGTGAAAAAAAACGTATTAAATGGTGTCATTGAAGAAGAAGTGTATATAAAAAAACCACAAGGGTTTTAATTTGAAGAGATAAAGACTTATGTTTGCAGGTTGAAGAAGGATCTATACGGGTTGAAGCAAGCTCCTAGAGATTGGTATGGAAGAATTGACAGCTTCCTGACAAGATTGGGATTTACCAAGAGTAAAGTTGATTCTAAACTTTATTTAAAGGTTATGAATAATGAGTCAGTTATATTGTTGTTTTATGTGGATGACTTATTCTTAACTGGAGAAGAAAATCTCATCACATATTGTAAGAAGAAGCTCATTGCAAAGTTTGATATGAAAGACCTAGCCCTGATTCAGTATTTCTTAGGTCTTGAAGTTTGGCAGAGCCCATAGAAGATCTTCCTTAACCAAGGGAAGTATGCAATTGAAATACTGAAGAGGTTTGATATGTTGGAATGTAAATCCATGAACACATACATGGAAACAAAGTTGAAGCTCCTAGTTGATACTTCATCAAAATTGGTTGATTCTACTCTTTATAGATAGATTATTGGTTCGTTGATGTATCTGACGAATACCAGGCCAGATATATGTTTTGTTGTGAACATCTTGATTCAGTGTCTGGTCGAGCCCAAACGTGTTCACCTTACAACTGCAAATCATGTGATGAGATAACTTGAGGGTATGTTGGATTATGGTCTCTATTATACTGGAGATCATGGATTCAGACTCTTTGGTTATACCGATTCAGATTGTTATGGAAGTTTTTTTGATAGAAAGAGCACATCAGGATGTTGTTTCAGTCTGGGTTTAGCAACGACTTCATGGAAGAAAAGGGAGCAATCCAATATTTCTCTTAGCATGACAGAAGTAAAATACATTGCAGAATGTTCTACCAGCTATGAATCCATATGGCTTTGGAAGTTGTTGACAGGTCTATTCGACCCAGAGATGGAAGACACCATGATTCTATGTGATAACCATAGTTGCATAAATATGACATAGAACCATGTGTTCCATGATAAGTCAAAGAACATAGAGATCCGACATCACTACATTTGTGATATGGTGCAGAGGGGAGATGTAAAGCTCTAATATGTTGGCATAGATGAGCAGGTTGCAAATGTGTTGACCAAGCCTCTGTCTCATGTAAAGTTCGAATACTTTTGATACAAGGTTGGTATAGTCTGAAAGGACCTACATCGAAAGGGGGAGTTATGCTAATGAAACTATGGTATCCTGATCAACAACGGGTAGCTCCGTTAGGATTTTATATCTTAGGGGATTGATCATCCTTGGAAAAATCCTGAAGTTCTAGTAAGGACGGTCTGTCAAAGTACCTATGCATGCATATGATATCTATGGTCAATAGTGGTAGCCCCGTTAGGATTTTATATTTGAGGCAATCTTTTTTATTCCTGGGAAGATCCTGAAGGTCTGGTAAGGATGGTCTGTCAAAGTACCACGTGGTATCTCCATTAGGATTTTATATCCTAGTGAATCTTATGATTCCTTGGAATATCCAGAAGGTTTGGTAAGGATGATCTCTTAGAGTACCACAAAATTTTGTTGTTGCACCTGCCTCATTCTGTTGCCTTATGATGATGATGTTGTTATCTCAACCTCGTGTTGATGATATTGTGGCTTCATCCTCCCACTGTTGATGATGTTGTTTCTCTAGCCTCGTGTTGTTGATGATGTTGTTTTTCTAACCTCATGCTATTGACAATGTTATTGTATCAGGATCATGTTGTTGATGATGTTGTGTGAACAATGATGATGATGTTATTCCAGCTCCATGCTGTGAACGATGATGATAATGATATTCCAGCTCCATGCTGTGAACGATGATGATATTGATGATGAGAAAACTTCCGATAATTTATAGATGTTCCAATCAGTGTTCTAGATGTTGATGATGTTGCTTCCCTCTCTCTCACCTAATGATATTGTATTGTAGAATACCCTTCTTGTTAAGGGGGAGTGTTGAAATATTGTAACTGCAAATAATATTCTAATTATAATTGATTTATTATTATATAGATCAATCCCCTTGTGTGGATTGATCATGTCAGGAATTATGTATGACCAAATCCCCTATTGTGGATTGGTAAAACCATGTTTATATGGTGCTAATTGAGAATTCATCCCCTAGGGATAATTAAAGTGGTTTTAACCACTAGTTGAAGAATTTGACCCAACTTGGTGAAGAGACATAACCCTAGTGCCTCCCCATATATGATATAGTATAAATAAGTGAGGATGGCACCTCACTTACTCACTCACTCAGTAACTCATCTAGTGCGCATGCTTTGGAGGTAGTTGCAGTTGCAAGAAGAAGGAGAGAGAGGCACATTGCTTAATCTTGGATATTCTCTAGTGTTTTGGTCTTTATCTTAAAATTGTATTGGCAATCTATATTAAGGAAGTTTTTTTTGGGTTTTCTCCCCCATGAGGGTTTCCTAGGATAAAATTTTGTGTACCTTGTGATTGTGTTTCTCTCAGTGATCCTACTCATGATATTATTGCCTAGTAAATTGAAAATAACTTAATAACATCTCTAAATTTAATATTCTTCCATCATGGCCTCCTTCCATTCTTTCTTCTTAATTTCTTCCTCAAAGGAGGAAGGTTCTGCATTAACCAAACTTGTCATGAGTGTCGTATAACTAGTGAACCTTTTGGGTTTCTTGCTTTGTTTGAAAGTACTAGTGGGAGCCTTATGATTTTATGCTTCCTGCAAAGTAGTTTCAAGACATGCTAGTATTTTTCTTGTCTTAGGTATAATAGTTGGTTCTACATATTCACGTGGTGGTTTTTGTTATTCATTAGATTGTTCTAGAGAAAATGTACTTTCTTCTTTGGTATCTTCATGTTCCTATTCTTCGTTGGATTCTAAATATTCTCCTATAGACTCCTTAAATACAATCCTTTCATCAAAATTTATGTCTGTACTTATTTCAATATTATGTTTACCTAGAACATAGATTCTATACGCTTTTGATGATTCACTATAGCCAACAAATATTCCTCTATTTCCTGAGGGTTACAACTTCTTTCTCTTATCAATGGTTCTGTTCTTTCTTTCAGCCACACCATTCTGTTGAGGATTTTGAGGGACTCCCTCCTAATCCCATCTTATTTACAAAAGGAAACAAGATCCTTGGAGGTGTATTCTCCTCCAATATCAAATTTTATTGTATTGATCTTCTGGTCTGTTAGGTTCTCTACTTCATCCTTGAATTCTTGGAATTTGATAAATACTCGATCCTTAGTATTTAGTGGATACAACCATGTATTTCTTGAGAAGTCATCTATAAAATTTACATAGTAAAGAGATCCTCCTAGAGACTTCACTAGCATAGGTCCACATACATTTGAATGTATTAGGTCTAAGATCCCTTTGGATATATTATCACTTCTTGGGAAAGGTTTCTTAATGTTCTTCCCAAGGGCACATCCTCTGTACACACCTTCATGTACTGACTATAATTTTGGTATGACTACAACTATCTATTTTGAGGATGGAAAGGATCGATAATGAAGGTGATCATACCTTCTATGCCATAACTCACTAGGGTTGATTTTTTCATGTACCAGGGATTGAGTATTATGACCTAGGAGTTTATATAACCTTCCTTCACGGGTTCCAATAACTCTAGTGTTTTCTATCTTGGAGTCTTTAGACCATACAAGAAATTTTCCATCCGAAAAAGATACTCTATCTCCTTTCTCTTCCAAACATGAAATAGATACTAGATTCTTTTTCAAACTGTTAATGTTTTATGCTGATATTATAGTTCTTTGCATTTCATAAAGATAAGAGCATAATAACCACAAGATCACTAAGAAATACACATCCACAAGTACACAGCATTTATCCTGGGAAACCCTCTAGGGGAAGAAAACCC
>ML792771.1:572895-620103 GCA_009831015.1 Picea engelmannii | reverse complement strand
AATTACCGACTTAGTTAATCCTCAATGGGGATTAACCTAACAATAAAAATAATAATAATGACATGATTAATCCACAATGGGGATTTAATCAAATAACAAAATAATAAGAATGCTCTTCGCAGTTACATTATTTCAACACAAACTAGGAACATATAAAACATTACTAAGATGGATAGAGTTACTTGATTCCATTTTGATAGTAGATTGTCCAATTCCTTTGACTGCATAAGAGTTATTGTCTCCAAGATCCACTTTATGAGGTGTCTCCTTCTCCTTCATGCCCGATAAATTCCTACGGTTACCTGTCATATTCCTTGAAGATCCACTATCAATCACCCACATGTCATATTCAATAGTTCCAGTAAGGGCTAAGTAATAGAACTAATCTGTCTCATCATGATTTCTCTTCTTTGAGGATTCTTCATCATTGGAAACTATTGTCTGATGTCTCTCTTTTATATTCCTTGTTAGTTTAGGACAAATCATTTTGTAGTGGCCATAATCAGGGCATTAAAATAATTGTACCTTTGACATATCTCTCTTGAACTTCTTTCTTGAATCGGATATTTTCTTACCTCTATGTCTTTTAAAATGTGTTGCAAAGTCTTGAGCATATTCTTCCTTCTGAAATTTTCAATTGGAGTTTAACCTTGTCTCTTCTTGTGCACAATAGGTCCAAAGTTCTTCTAATGTTGGAAACTCCTTCCTTGTATTCATGCTTGCAACAAATGCATCCCATGAGGTAGAGAGACCATTGAATTCTATGTTCAAAAATTCCTTTTCTAGGATGAATTCTTCAATAGCTTGTAGTTGATCTCTCAACTGATAAATCCTCACAAAGTATGAAGCTATGGTGTCATCCTTTGTCATATTTGTGTCATGGATTTCATTCTTCAGACCCATCACTTGTCCAATATTTCTGACTAATAAAAGGTTTTTTAGGGAATCATACATCTTCTTGGATGAGTCAATATGAGAAATTTGGGGTATCAAGTGATCCTTTACAGAGTCCATTATGATACTCATAGCATTAATCTCAATATTCTTGAACTTATCCAATGCTTCAATGTTCTGAGGTTCCTTCTCTTTTCGTGATTCAAACTGTGGTTCCATGATATTTCCTTTCACGATATCTAGGACATTATTCTTGGCAAGGATTATTGGATTATTGAGAGGGGGGGTGAATAGGTAATAGAGAAATTTAATCCTTTTTAACCATATAATCAAAGTGTTATATCATTGTAGCATTATAATCCAATAAATGTAGAGTAAATAAGCAATGAACAAATGACCAATAATACACATACACAGTACACCAATGTTTTACGTGGAAACCCAAAGCGGGAAAAAACCACATAATGTTTTTTCTTAAATGTCCTGAAGAATTACATTCATTGGAAGCACCAACTTCCTTTGTTTTCCAGTTGCAACTGGAAGGAGGCTCCAACCCCCTTGTTTCTTAGGCTACAACCTGAGGGAAGCTCCAAATCCTCTATTCTCTAGCTACAACTAGAAGGAAGTTACAAACCCCTATTTTCTCTGACTACAACTGGAAGGTGGCTACAAACACCTACCCTTGCCCCGTCCAACTGCCCTGAAGTAGAAGTAGAATGATGGAACCACTGTCACACTATCATTGTGAGATATACCAATGTAAACCTATACCAATAAAATTGAACCTTGCATCAACATGCATCAACCTATACCTCAACCCGTAATCAAACTGTACCATAAAAAAGTACATCAACCATGCACCAACCAATACCAAACCACTTGTAATCAGCCTATACAATAAATAAGTGCATCCAACCATGTACCAAGTATACACCAATCATGTGTCAACTACTCATCAACTATGACTCATCAATATGTACCAAAATCATCAACTATACACGTCATGTATGTGCCAACTCATCAACTACTTGTCTCAACCATGTACCTTAACCAAAATCCCTCATCAATTTCATCATCCAAATATGATTTGTAACTCTGTAATAGACCTGGTGTATATGATCACTGTTGAAGGAAAATCTCCCTGCAGACAGGTAGATCTCCTCTTGAGAGATAGACTCTTAACTCTTAAGACAGAAGACGCTTAACGTGGACATTGAATTCCTTTCTGATCTATACAAACTAATGCATGAGGAGGAAGGAGAACAGAAGTACCTTTTTATCGACGTTTGTCCCTGCATGCTCTGAGTTGAGCTCCAATCGTTCGCTCCTCGACGAGCCCTGTAGACAAACAACAGTGCAACCACTTCCTACTCTATTGATATTAGCTCAAAATAGATCTATCTATCAACGATAAGTTCATGTACAATTAAACACAAACTAGAAAGAAATAGGCCAAGCGTGTCATATTAATGCGAACAATGATAGAAGTAGCTTACAGCCGTGGATGCAAATGTGATTGCTTCATCAAGTCCCCTTTTGTATAACCCTTTCTCAAAAGGTCCACGACTTGGATGACAACAACATCATTGATTACTCTCCTCTAGTTCACTATGTGTTTCCTATGAGATCATAGGTTTCATGCTTGCAATTGCTCCCCCTTTCCACCATCATAGAGCCTGCTTATATAGGTTAGGAAAGGCTTAACCTCTTGAGGTATCTTTAGGGTAGGTTGAGGAATTCCCTCCTTAGATCAGGGATCTTCTGATTGAACCAAGAGTTCTAACACAACTTCTTTCCAAACTTGAAAGATCCTCCTCTTATTTTCCTCAACAGACCAACTACTGCCCAAATTAGGCAGTGCTCCCTCAAAAGGGGCATCAGGGTGCTATAACGCTCCCTAGTAGTCTCAAGGGGAGTTCCAACACTTCAAAGACTTGTAACGCTCCTTCAGAGGGGTGATATGGTGTTATAACGCTCCCCAACACCTTGTATGGGAGAACCAACGCTCCTAAGGCTAATGTAAGGAAGCGTTCTCCTTTAAAACCCTAGTTTAAGAGCTCCTTTCAGGTGGCAAGAGATTCTTGACTTCAGTTAACCATCCTTCTTCCTCCAAATCAAGTGTCTGAGGTATTTTTAGTGTCTCCTTGGTGTCATCATCATGGAAATATGATTTGTTTGACATCTGCGACACTTGTGAACAACATGTGACACTTGTGACAATTGTGAGGAACATGCGACACTTACGATAGTTGAGAGGAACATGCAACACTTATAAAATAGAGTAATATTGATGTGTAACAGATTTCCCCCCAAAGGATGAAGTTAGAAGATGAGAACTGATAACTGAAATGCTTTGTAGACTTTCAAGCAAGGGTATAGACTCAGAGAACCTAATGAAAGCTACACACCTATGCATACCTATGCTTGGGTGATCAAGACTTTCAAGATATGGCCACCATAAAATACACTGCGGATCCATAATTGTATTGATGAAAAGGTATAGCCACCGAGGATACAATGTGGATGTATACTCTGATGACCTAGACTGATCGTAGCCACGAAGAATACACAGTGTATCTATGAGATGACAAGACATAGCCACGACCATTACAAAGTGGATCTATGTAACAGTGTATGTATCATTTTTCCAAGAGAAACTCCTTCGCAACCTGGGAAACGAATATATCAAAGTGATCACTCAACCCAGGGTCTTCTTATCAATCCCAATGTGGTACGAATCTAACCATGCGAATAGATGTCCTGATGTCGAACATGGCAGAAACCACTTGATTACCGATCAATAGTGTAAACCGTTAACAAGTGCGAGGGAGATCACCATTAATGTCAATGATTCCCAAGGTACCCTAGTACATTCCAAAGAATGTGAATGGATGAGATGGAGTCAAACATCCATGGAATCATCCGATCAGAGGTCAATTATGTAAACCTACTGTCGAATGTGAGGAGTCCTACCTTTGAGGCATGCAAGTCCCAAAGTACTAACTGGTTTCTAAGCCTGATTCCTAGACAATGTGTTGAAGTTGACAGGAATAGACTCATCAAGGGAGGGCCTTGATGTATCCCCCATCAATGACACAAAATAAACATAGAGATGTAATTGGTAGATCAAAAGAACATGGACTGACACGGGTTTTGAGACGAGATTTGTGATGGCTGACTCTCGAGGCGGATACTTCCCTTGAACACTGAGCCACAACAACAAAAACATGACATGGACCAAAACTTGATGATGCAGTGGATGCTGTGACTTACGTCAAGTGACCCAAAGGAGTGAAAGAAACTCAAAGGATTGGCTCAATGTAGAGGTTCAACAGATTATAATGCATGCAAATGACAAAGTGTCATGTTCAAGGGCGACTCTAAGAATTACTTGGTAATGTTTTCAAGAGACTGCTTGGCTTACTTCTTTCAAAATTTCCCCCATTCAGATAGATGAGTACCTCTTTTTGATTTAATGATATCGAGGAGGGTAACACATTCTCAATAGAACTCACCTTCGGCAAGTTCCTCTTCTTTTGTTTAACGAACCGAAAGAAGTAAGGGTTCGATCCCGTATGGGCCTGTCGATGTTTATTTTAGCGAGTCCAAAGACAGAAAAATCGAAGTTTTTTCATGATTATAGAGTCTGGAAAAACACTTAAAAGAAAAATCTCTCAGTTCCTTTTCCATACAGTAGTCTGATGAGAACGAAAAAGAGATAAACTATCGCTCAAAAGACGCCCTTTTGAACCTTTTAACGAGCGTGAAAGGAAGAAAGATCACTCAACAATATTTTTATATTTAGAGAGTCTAAAAAGAGTTTAAAGATGACTCCAGGGGGGTTACTTTTTCGTGTGTCCACGCGGGTCCGAAAAAGAGATAAAATTCTACCCGGTGCGTTCTCATATTTTCGAGCTTGAGAATGAACTAAGACTATGCTCATGAGTGCGACAAGGTGAACAAACAACCAAAACTGATAGGAAACTTGCGATGTCAAAATTGCAATCCAGAGGTTTAGTGAAGCCATTATATTGTTAGAGAAACCCACAAATAACTATACCTTATAAAAAATGGAAATTTATAAATAGTAATACAATGGAAATTTCATTTTGCATAAGGATTTGTACCAGTGGAAATTCTCACTTTGGAGTTGGATCTTGTTTCGCTTCATACCGGAGCTACGGTTGACCGTTTCTCTCACCGTTCAGACCAGGTAGATCTTTATCTCCCCTTCTTTCAATCACATGGTTTAATATTCATTTTCATAGCAGCATTTAATTTAAAAAATGAAGCCCTAAGTCGCCCCAAAAAGATCAAATCGACCTCTATTAAAAATGACAGGAGTAAGACATTATTTATGCAAAAATGTTTTAGAAAGTGATAGCCAACATGCCAATGCCTTGACACTTGGGTGGATGGGTCATTTTTGTCAAAGAAACCATAAGAAATTCTCACATATGCCCACGCAGCCATAATGGAAATCGTTTTCATTTAAAAATGTTTTATTGTTGTGTGATGGATATTGAATGACAAAGAGATGGCGTGGTCTTTTTAAACAATGTGGGAGTTAGATTTCATGTTTTTAAATTGCTTTAAGAAATTGCCGAAAATTGTCGAAAAAGTGAAATAATGAAATTCTTTGCCTTTTGTTTTGTAGGTGATTTTGGCAACCATGATCAAGTGGAAAGAACGAGAGAATTAGATGGATGACTTAGATGCCTTGCGGAGTCCTTGCATGCGGGCCACATTGAGAGCTTGTGGCTTACTGCAATTCTTCAAATTGCAAAAAATGAAGAAGGAGATTTTATTGCTCGAGCACATGATCAACTTATGGGATGTCACGGAGCAAGGGTTCCGGATCGAAACACGACTTTTAACCATCGAGTTGGACAATGTATATTTCTTGACTGGCCTCTCGAAAAGAGGGGTTCCTATATATTTTTCCAGGAAGAGGGCGCTTCTTGAGCAAGTGGGCATGTATCTGGCACGTCATTGTGTCCTAGGAGCAATATTGGTGGGGGATAGAATCCCTATCAGGGATATCCAAGAGTTACCCCTCTGATCCATTTTGTTTGCCATCACGAGCGTGACAGGAAGCATTAGTGCACATCTGGCATCAAGATCGCAGGTAGCTTATGGCATGCAGTGTTTGGAGCCAACACTGTTTAACTGGAGCGCAGGGTTCCTTCGGAATGTGAAGGAACAGGTTTCACGGTGTAGGATGGGGAAGAAACAATTTGGATATGGCTCTTTTCTGGTCTCATTTTTCTTAGAGCGCATTCCCTAGATGTAGCCTCAGATAGCACTGACAGTGTGATTGGTGGACTAGTCTGTCTCTGAGGTTAGTAGCGGAGTCAGAGTTTCGTTTCACTGGCGACTTCTTCGCTTGGATGAGACGACAGTATCTATGGATAGAAGACTTCCCGTATGCTGAGGTGGATTTTTGCGGGACCATGGATTTGATTCTACCTGTGGGGGAAGATTGGGATGCGTCAAGTAAGAGACTGAGCAATACCATGTCCAGTTTTTGTTTTTTATAAGTTTTTTAATGTATATATATTTTATTTTTTTTGGGTACGTAGAAGAGTTTTTAATGGATGTATTGTTTTCAACATGCAAAGAATGGAGCAGTGCGCCCAAATGAGATACCGATACCAGGACATCGTGGGGGTTCTCCGGTTGTAGTAGATCCGGGAGTACCAGTGATAGGTCTCCGGGAGGTTGAAAGAAACCTTCAAGGCCTCACGATGGACATTCCTCCTTTACGGAGGGGAGACGTGCCTTTACATCTGCAGAGGCACACTGTGGGAGTGCTAGAGAATGTCAATTCTCTACTGAGATGTGTAGTGCATGAAGTGATATGCTACTCTTAGCATAATGTAGTGCAGGGAGATTAGAGTCTCTCTGGTGATCTTGTTTTTTGTATGACTTGTCAGGCGATGTTGTATTGGGTGTAAAGATCCAAAATTTTGCTCTTCTAAATACTTTTTGATGTAATCAAAACATTTTGAGTCACGCTATGTATATACATACAGTTCCGTCTTTTTTACAGTGCCAAATGATTTTTACATGATGATGCCTTTAATGTGATGTGTTTTAATTTACATGTGATGTACAATTTTGTTTCCTTTACAAAATCTTATCTATGGGCAAGATATCGATCCATGATGTAATTAGCTAAGAATCCGAAACACTATTGAGTTCTCTTGGAATATGTCTGTATTCAATGTAATCAAACATTCGTTTGAGATGACGAACTTGTAGGTGGAGACGTAGCAGGATAGGATTACAAATAGCGTAGATACGATTGAGTTGATAGACCACGAGTTGGGAGTCTAAGTAAACAATGATACGAGAGATACCTAGGGAGGAGGCTTGGGTTAAGATTCTGATGACAACATGATATTTTTCCATGTTATTGGTCGCTGGTCCTAAGAAAATACCTCCTGAACTCACCACCTTGTCAAATTGGTAAATGACCCATGCTGCCGAAGCAATGTTCCGGGTGTGTCGACTAGCGCCATCTACAAACCCAAAAAATATAGGAAAGAAAGATGTCATCTTCACATGAAAACACAAGGCACGGTATGAGTGGCAAAGGTAAAGACTCGAGCATGCGAAAGAAATAGACACACCAAACTAAAATACAATAATGTACAAAGTACACATGCTGGGTGATCTAGGCATAGTACTTTTTAAGGTAAAGTCCGTTCCGGGGCTCTCCTAGGGAAATTCCATCACAATTGACTAACTCATAGGTGCCTCTATGTAGAACATGTTTCACAATGTAAGGGCCATGCCACAGAGGTTCTAACTTACATGTCCCTAATTTGTCATGAGCCTGGTCATAGACGAGGACTAAGTATCCTTCTAAAAAATTCCGAGGATGGACGGATTTGTCGTATTGATTTTTAATCTGTTTCTGATGTGCCTCATTAACGAGAGCGGCATCATGACATGTTTCATCCAATTTGGATAGATATAAGAAACGTTCCTCTTTGGCAAAAGTCTGGGGTAGGAGTTCTATTTTAAGTTTCAAAGATGGAATCTCGCACTCGATTGGTAAAACGGCTTCGATGCCATACACTAACTGGAAAGGAGTAAATCTAGTTGCGGTTTTCACGGAAGTGTAGTAAGCCCAAAGAGCGGAGAAAAGTTGTAGATGCCAGGATGTCTTGTTTTCCCCTACCATGCGTTGAATCATGGTTTTGAGGACCTTGTTGATGGCCTCAACTTGTTCGTTAGCCTGAGGATAGTATGGGGATGAGTTTTCAAGGAGAAAACCCAATTTGACATTCAATTCGCTCATCATATGGTTCTTAAAGTGTGCACCGTGATCAGTGACAATGGCGCGTGGTACACCAAAATGAGTTATGATGTGGTTAAAAAGAAACAGAGCTGTGGTATGACCATCGTTCAAAAAGGTAGGCATAGACTCAACCCATTTGGTAAAGTAGTCGATGACGAGGATTATATAACCATGCCCCCCAGCTGAGGTAGGCTTACATTGCATGAAATTGATGCCCCATTTGGCGAAGGGGCCGATGGCGATAATGGGGTGTAGCGTAGTAGGGTGGGTGCATGCCTTGTTGTTAAAAAATTGGTAGGGTGGGCACTTTTTGACTGCCTCGATGCAATCTTTGAAAATCGAGGGACAAAAAAAGTTGGCAAAGGTGCTGATGAGGAAAAGAGTTTCATCGGGGAGAGGATCTCTAGGTTCGATGTCTTCATCAGCACGGGGGAGATTGCAGATGAGCTCTACAAACACCAGGGACTTTTTGGCTTTGGACTTCGTAAATTCAAGATCGAATTCCTGAAGGATGATGATCCATTTAGAATACTTTCCCCCAAGCACTTGACGTGTCAGGACGTGGTACATGGGGTTTGAGTCTACGATCACCGTGGTGGTGCGTAATAAGATGTAGTGGTGGAATCTATGGACAGTGATGACGACTGCCAGAGCCATTTTCTCTACATGTGAATATAAGAGTTCGGGTCCAGATAGACTCTTGCTCAGATAATAGACTACATGTTCCTCACCGTGGGGGTCCTCCTGAACTAACACCATCGCAATAGTGGAAGTGGAGGTGGCTAAGTAAAGGATGTAGTCCTTTGTATAATCCGGAGGGTGCAACAAAGGTGCATGGGTCAAGGCATGCTTGAGAGCATCAAATGATCATTGAGCGATGTCATCCCAGATGAAAGGGGTGTTTTTCTACAGTAATTGCATGAATCCTTTAGTTATCTCAGCATAGTTACAAATGAAACGGCGAAGGAAGTTTGATTTTCCTTGCAAACTTTGTAGTTGGGTTAAATTAGTAGGTGGGGGTAAGGCCAAAATAGCCTTAATCTTTAAGGGATCCACCCTAATCCAATCTTTAGAGACAATAAAACCGAGGATTTGACCAATTTCAACAACAAAAATGCACTTATGTGGGTTCAAGCGGATACGGTAGAACCGACATCAAAGAAAAATAGCCCGTAAGTGATCAACATGATTAGATCGATTGGATGAGTGGGCAGGTAAGTCGTCGAGGTAAGGTTCTACAATATGCTTGATATTGTGGAAAGCGTATGACATGGCTCGCTGGAATGTAGCACCAGCATTTTTGAGACCAAAAGGTAGCTTTCGATAGGAGAAATTTCCCCATGGGCAGATAAAGGCTGTCTTATGTTGATCAACAGGTAAAATTTCAATTTGGTTATACCTGGAAAATCCATCCATGAAAGAGAAGATTACGCTCCCAGCGCAATTATCGATGATTTGGTCGATGAAGGGCGTAGGGTAGTTGTCCTTTGGACAAGCCTTGTTGAGATCCCGATATTCAACACAAACACGGATGGTCCCTTGTTTTTTGGCAACCGGAACAAGGTTAGAGGCCCATTCTGTCAAAGGGACAGGATAGATAAAGCCATATTTTAGAAGTTTCTCAAATTCTACCTTTATAGCTGCGATTTTATTAGGATGAACCGGGCAGAGTTTTTGTCGAACAGGTTTCATGCCAGGGTAAGTCTTGATTTTGTGCACGATGATAGAAGGGTCGATCCCTGGCATTTCCTCGTAGCTCCAAGCGAAGACATCACAAAATTCTTTAAACAGAGTGGTGTAAGAGACCACTTCTTCGGGTGTGCAATTAGCACCAAGGTTAATGTTTTCCATGACACCTTCTTTGATCGAAATATCAATAACGATCATGGTAGAGATATTACCCATATTCCCCTCAGAAAGAGTATCTTGTCTGATGATGGGAGATTGCGGAGCATTGGTAACATCAGGAGGGAAGACAGAGTGTATGTCTTGGTGAATTTCTTTGAAAGGTGGAGGAATAAAGGATCGATGATGGTTATCATCCCAAGGTATGTCGTCAATGCTAAGCATTTCCATTATAGATTCTTCGAAAGGGAAAATTTGGGAAATGTAATCAATTGTGGACGATAGGGAATCCAACCATGAGGGCATCGAGTAGGCATCAGGTGCCAATAAGTGTGGGTTTTCTGGAGAGGGAGAGGTGGATTGAATAACTATGTATGTGGCCTCGGCTGGACTAAGTGGCATGGTGTCATCGAGCACATTGAATTCCATAGGACTAGGTACAATCCAAGGATCAGATGATTCCAAAGATTGATAAGGCATAGTCGAAATCATATTGACGGTGGAAATATGATGTGTGGTGGGTGGAAGTGGTGTAGGGAAGGTACCCATAAGGCTAGAATCTTTAAATAATCCAACACCAACACTTTCATATGTAACTGGGTGGTCTCCCAAAAAGGGAATGTTGTTAGTGACAGGGACGCGAGTGTCAGGTGTACAGAAATCAAGCTAATCGATAGTGACAATTTTGCCTTGATGGGGGAATTGTACACATCAAAACACCGACGAGGTGATGATAGTCATAGCATAGAACCAACTTCTTCCAAGTAGTAGGTTGTAATCGAGGGGGGCATCGACCACCTCAACATCAACAGTAACAGTTTTTCCACCCAACTAAACGACTAAGGATTGTAACAGTCCATGAGGATGAAAACCTCATCCATCGAAAGTGCGTAACATCGTAGGGGATTTGTTAAGGGTAGGTGATTTTAAGCCTTTCCAGCAAGCTAAAGACATGACACAAGTAGAGGCTCCCTCATCCAAGATAGTTCGGTGGATTTGTTGATTGTGAACAACAACATCGATTTGGAGGGCTAGTTGGTGGGAGAGTCGAGATTGATGATCATCCAGATTAAAAGTGAGGTTATTTGATGACTCAATATCAAAAGCATCGATGGCATCTAAGAGCGTTCTACGTTGGTTGGGACAGTGTTGCAGAACTTCTAGAGCAGACATAACACACGGTGCTTGAGCCAAATCTTCAACGATGTTGTAGTTTTGGGTAGCCTGCAAACTAGGATTAAAGGTGGATTTCTGGATAGTGCTCTTAGGAGGGCATAAAATGGAGTCAAATGAAGGTTTCTCAATCTGGAGTGGTCCAGACAAAGGGCTAGCAGAGGGAGGACTAACGGAAGATGGTAACGGGTCTGGCGAAGAACCGTTAGTAGTCTTAGGCTTATCAGGTTTAATTGGTGTGTCATATGTCGCAGTGCAAGTGGTTAGATTAATATTGTTAAACATGTAAATGTGGCCACTTGTCGAGGCCTCATCATGGGATTGGTTGGAACTGCCCCCCGGGGTGGGGGTTTGAGCAACCAAGGATTGCTGCTGTGGGAAAGGCTGAGTAAGCACAATGGGTTGTGAATTTCCTTTAAATATCTTGGCCACTTCATCGCGATGTGGAAAGTCTCGGGTGTAATGATCATCACCACAAATGAGACATGGGAATTTCGGTTTCTGTTGTGGTTGTTCCCCGACAGCAGGGGTTTGAGGTTGATTTTTTGGTTGTTCACTGTTGTTGTTTTTCTTTGGTTTATTTCTTTCTTTCTTCTTGCCCCCAGGTTGTTGTGAAGGGGTTGATTGGACCGCATTCACCTCAGAGACCTGAGTTTGATGGGGGGTAGAAGAGGGTACAATCGAACTGGGAGCAAGCATCAGAGTAGACCGCTGGATTGTTCCAGTTGACTAGGAAGTAGATTGGGTTTTGACAGAGCCAATAACTCCATCCGCGTGCGATGTAGACGATGGTTTGGATGGGTCGTTAGTGGCATGGGTAGCATTTTGTATCAACTCGTATAGAGTACCAGATTATGAATAAACTAAATCTAAGTACTGAGCTCGAGCAATAGCTTCTTCCTCAGTGACTACACCACCCATGGAAACATCACGAGCGATCTAGGGTAACAACGATTTGGTGAACCATTCTGCTAATAATTGGTCAGGAATGACCACTTTGATTAGCCTTCGTCATCGTCTCCATTCATGAATATGATCAGAGATATGTACGGAAGTTGTCTGACAAAGGGAGGTCAATAGTTCGGTACCCGTCTCATATCGAATGGGTAGTTGGAAGTGTGTGAGGAAGGACATGGAAAGGGAGTTGAAATCGTGAAAAGAAGCATGTGGTAATTCAATATACCATTTTGCTGCATAGCCCGTAAGTGTTCATTGAAAAAGATGCAAACGTATAGAATCGTCCATGAGGGAGTTGGATGAACACCACAAATGGAAAGTCATCACATGGTTGTTTGGGTCTTCTCTGGACTTTCCGTTGAATTTTGGGATATCAGAAGGAAGTTTAGATGGAATAGCTGGCCAAACCAGAGAATGAAAAATAGGATCATTCGTTAACCGAGAAAATTATGGAAGGTCCAGGGTTGCTAGGAAAGGTAGTTGTCGGTCAACCTGTGGGTAATACTGGTGTGGCATAGGGACACCAGTAGGGCCATACACTGGGTTATGCAGATAATTGTAACTAGTGGGCCCTCTTGTATAAGGTTGGTGTTGACGAGGGTACATAGGATTTGAGGTGTTTTGAGAAACATGTGCGAGCGGAGGATAACCAGATGGGTTTTGAGGATTATAAGTTGGATTTGGAATTTTTCCATAAGGAGGTTGTTGTGGAGCTTGAGGATTGTGTCCCCCTGAGAACTCTAGATTTCTTGGAAAAGGGATGTTTCACGGATTGGGTGTGGTAGACACATTTTGTCCATACGGTTGATGGTAAGCTCTGGATTGGGGCTTCCCCCCAGCATGAGGGTGCCCTCCAAATGGAATTTGTCCTCCGGTGGGAGGATGCCCCCCAGCTTGAGGTAGATTTCTCGGAATTTGAGAACCAGGAGTAAATGACTAACCGGTACCACTGAATAGGTTAGGACCACCAAGACTAGTCCCTCTAGGTTGTTGGATAGGTATGGAACTTCCTAGCATAGCTTGGGTAGTAGTGGCAGTGGAAGAATTTAGTTCTCTGTACCCAAAAGGGAGTGATGATGAAGGTCTAGGTGTTACAGGTGTGCCAATTACAGCTTGGCTAACCACCGCATTACTTGCAGGAATAGTCGGAATGTGAGGGACCATTGTAGAATGGGCCGTCTGGAGAAAAAAGGTAAACCTCGGGCCAATGGACGATGTGTTCGGACCAATGAACGGTGTGGATGAAAAAATGGTAGTACCGGTAAAATGATTTAAGGGTACGGTGTAGGTGATAGGTGCGTCAGCACCCATCCCTGTTCCATAAAGATCCCGCACCATGTGCGGTGGACTTTGAACAATGTCTGCAGTCCAAAAGGGGTCATCGACTAAAGGGTTTGAATGAGACCCAGTCGGAATGTCAGAAGGATTGACAATGAAAAATTCACTGATTGAATTCAGTTGGAGAACACGTTGCTCATATCCCTCCAGAATCCAGAAAGCTTTCAGAGACTTTGAAACAATTCGAAAATTCTCTAAAGGAGTGGGAACTTCTTCTTGGGAGGTTGTAGTGTCTTGAACCTCGCTCTTTTGAGGATATTCCTCCATAGAATGAGGGGGTAAAGGGGTGTTCCCTTCCATATTTTCTGGAGGGAGTCCTTGTAGCCTCCGCGAATGACATGGAGGGTCGATATTGGAGAAAAAGAGTCGGCAAAAAATATCTATGGCCAACTACCGAAAAGAAGCAGCATACGCTAATAGAATCTAAGAATCACAACCAAGAAAATAAGACCTTCTCTCGATGACCATACTAGTTGGTGATGAAATCCAATGTCGCGTGATCAAGTCAAGAAGGGGCGGGGATATGGTGGAACAGTTACAACGGAGACCTGCTTAACGGACTTACGCCTTGGTGCAAGATTCCACACAATAATTGTGGATTTACCCTCTAAGGAGATCGAGTGAGTTTGACCAATGTCTACTCTAGGTACAGTGAGACTTCCCTTCACTGTCACCTTGTGTAAGACCCTAAATATTATGGCCACTAAAGTTACCAATTCGCAGTCAGCCCCTGGGCGGGAACAATCGACTGTCCAGTCCAAATGTACGGGCAGGGTATCTAGCCTGAAATCAACTTAAAAGGCTTCCACTCAGAAATTGTGGATTTACCTTTAAGCAATCCCCATAATATGATCTGACCACTACAATCAGTCAAACCACAGAGGGATAATCTCCGTAGCTTTCCCGAATGCAACCTCATGCGTAACCCCTGTGTGAGAGGGGCATCCCAGGTAGACTTATACGACAATTGGATTTGAATCTCCCTAACTCAGGATGCTAATGTTTGTTTTGGAAACTTTGGAGAGTTATTCTCACAGCCTAATCCAAAGTACTAGTCCTAGTCTACTGTTGGTGGAGGATCCTAGAAAATAAAATGTTCTAGATAATTTTTAATTAACGTTCATTTTATAGATGTTCTTTACTCAAAAAGGGGTGCATGGAAGTGAAATGAATGGAATTATGACTCAGTCTCCAAAAAATGCATGAAAGATGATAAGCATTCATTTTTTTCGATGAACATCTATTTAAGGGAGAGAGAGAGAGTTTTTTTCACTAACAAGCACTAATAAGGAATGCCCTCAAACAAATTTTCTTCAATCAAATCCGATGTGGTGCTAAAAATTTTTGGAAATACCTTCTAATATGAAAAATCAATCATGAATATGTCTCTTTATTTTTTGTATGTGAATAATGATTAATTCGAAACAACACTTTTCTTGCCAATTATCCTTTTGGATCAAGGAAACTCAGATAAACACAAGTAGGTTTTGTACAAACAATACACCCTCTTGTTGTGATAAAAAACAAGAAGTAAAAGAAAAGGAAAAAACAAAGAAAAATCAAGAACGTCACACCAAAAGAAATGTCAAAGAACAATGACCTCAGCTAAAACCAAACAAAGAGATTCGTAGGCTTTTGATGTTCTTCACTAGAGTTTCTCACTCAGCCAAAAGGAGGGAACACAAATGCATTGGTTTCAAACTCCCAATCAGGAGAAAAACTCAAAAAATAATGAAAGAGGCTACAAAATCCAAACATCAAGGTATTTGTTCCTCAGAAATAAAGATGTCAAAGTTGAATGGGAAGAAGCATTGACTCACAGAGAGGTTCAATAGGTGAAACACGGAGATTAGACCCTGAAAAGAGAAATTCTGGAAATGTTTTGGCCAAAAGAGAGCTGACGCTCTGTTGTAAAGGGCAAGGAGAATTGTAGCACTCTGTGTAAGGTAGTCAAGGAGTGTTGGCGCTCTTTTAACACAGCCATAGGGGCGCCAGGTTCAAAAATCTACTAAAAATGTCAAAAAATCCAAAAATTGCAGTCTAGTCTTGGCAATCAAGCTGAGTGTAATGGGGTAGGGAGTCAATCAACTCATGAAATCAATCAAAAAGGGGTGAACCAGGTCTGAAAACAATCAAGGGGTAAGACAAGGTCTATGAGGAGAAATCAAAACAAAAAGTTTCGATTCAAGGACTCCCCAGTGGAGTCGCTAGTTTCTATTGAAGGAAAATCTCCCTGCGGACAGGTAGATCTCCTCTTGAGAGATAGACTCTTAACTCTTAAGACAGAAGATGATTAACGTGGACACTATATTCCTTTCTGATCTATACAAACTAATGCATGAGGAGGAAGGAGAACAAAAGTACCATTTTATCGACGTTTGTCCCTTCACGCTCCGAGTTGAGCTCCAATCGTTCGCTCCTCGATGAGCCCTGTAGACAAACAACAATGCAACCACTTCCTACTCTATTGATATTAGCTCAAAATAGATCTATCTATCAATGATAAGTTCATGTACAATTAAACATAAACTAGAAAGAAACAGGCCAAGCGTCTCATGTTAATGAGAACAATGACAGAAGTATCTTACAACCGTGGATACAAATGCGACAGCTTTGTCAAGTCCCCTTTTGTCTAACCCTTGCTCAAAAGGTCCACGACCCAGATAACAATGACATCACTAATTAATCTCCTCCATTTCACTATGTGTTTCCTATGAGATCATAGGTTTCATGCTTGCAATTCCTCCCCCTTTCCACCATCATAGAGCCTGCTTATATAGGTTAGGAAAGGCTTAACCTCTTGAGGTATCTTTAGGGTAGGTTGAGGAATTCCCTCCTTAGATTAGGGATCTTCTAATTGAACCAGGAGTTCGAATGAAACTGCTTTCCAAACTTGAAAGATCCTCCCCTTATTTTCCTCAACATACCAACTACTGCCCAAATTAGGCAGTGCTCCCTCTAAAGGGGCATCAGGGCACTATAACACTTCCTAATAGGCTCAAGGGGAGTGCCAACGCTTCAAAGACTTGTAGCGATCCTTCATAGAGGTGATCTGGTGTTATAACACTCCCCATCACCTTGTAGGGGAGCACCAACGCTCCTAAGGCTATTGTAAGGGAGCACTCTCCTTTAAAACCCTAGTTTAAGAGCTCCTTTCAGGTGGCAAGAGATTCTTGACTTTAGTTAACCATCCTTCTTCCTCCAAATCAGGTTTCTGAGGTATTCTAAGTGTCTCCTTGGTGTCGTCATCATGGCAGTATGATTTTTTTGACATTTGTGACACTTGTGAACAACATGCGACACTTGCGAAAGTTGCAAGGAACATGTGACACTTATGACAATTGAGAGGAACATGCGACACTTATCAAATTGAGTAATATTGATGTGTAACAATCACATACCTCCAAACCTTCCTTAACTTTCACAACAAGAGACTAGAATTTTCACCAAACTTTTCTTTAGTCTCACATGACTAGTTTTGGATTAGTCAACAACCCTAACTTGAAATAATCATAACTATGTACCTGTAATGAATAAAGATCCGAAAATAGTACACAATGTTCTTCAATTTGTTTTATGCAATTCCTCTAGGTGTCACTACTTGGAACCTCTCAGAAAAAGAGTTATAGAAAAAATGGCATACCTTACTGAATTATGGCTTATTCTAGAGAGTGACCTTGTAGAGCATGCCCCACACATAACATTTGTTGAATGGATCTTAGAAAGAATCATCAAAAGAATTTATCCTCCCTTGAATTTCGTCCTTCATTTCTTCACCTTCCCTATGAAATTCAACTTAGATATCCTTTGTTTACCTCAGTCACCTATAAATATTCAATATGCTCAAGTGTGATGTAAAATTAAAGAGCCTTGCCTCTTATTTATACTCTCCAAGTAGCTTCCTTAGAAGCATCTTCTAGGTCACTTTGCCCACTTTCCTTATTTTAGGGTTAACCCACTTCTAATTTCTCCATTAAATTTATTATTTAAATAATTTATTTTGTATTCACTTTGAATTATAGTACACTCATCACTTCACTTTATTATTTACCTTCTAAAATATCTTAAACCACTTTGAGTACTTTGACCTTTTGGGGCTTCTATATGACATATGAGGGTCCTCGAACATCGTAAGGCTATAACTCTCAAACCGTGAGTATTTATGTGACGTTCCACATACCACCAGAAATTTCATGACATGTACTATCCATATAGAATAGTATTAACTGCAAATATATCAAAACTCATACCATTATCCATAAAAAAAACTTGTGTCCATTACCCAAACCTAGGTTCTCCAACTTCCCATGGCCATAACTCTCTAATCGTGAGGAGTTATGTGATGTTCCACATACCATCGGAAATGGAAGGACATGTACAATCCATATAGAATAGTATTACCTTCAAATATATTAAAAATCATACCATTATACATGAAACAACCTTTACCCAAACCTTTGTGCTACCAGAATTCGATACCAGACTTTCTTCAAGGGTTGACATCAATGAAAACCAATCTTAATCAACAATCTCCCCCTTTGGCATTGATGGAAACACTCTGATGCAATATCAAAATCATTTCATGCAATATTGAAGTCATATCACTCATGCTCCCCCTGGAACCATGCCTCTATCCTCTACATCTCTGTGACCATTGATCCCCCCAGAATCATACTTTTGTTCTTTACATATGATAAATCTCTCCCCCTTTGTCATCAATGACAAAGGTATCTTTCCATCTAGGGCTGCTCCCCCTAATGAACTGCCCTCTTTATGGTGCTTCCTTGCATACATATAAGACATATAAGATAAGCATTCAAAAGCAGTCATTTTGGAGTAGAAATAACTCAGAGTCTCTAGCGAAGATACTCAAAGTCTTCTCGTGGAAGTGGTTTTGTAAATATGCCTACCACTTGTTCTTTTGTGTCCACATACTCAAATCTGATGTTCTTTTCTGCAACCTATTCTCATAGAAAGTGATACTTGATTGGAATGTGATTTGTATTGGAGGGCATCACTAGGTTCTTTGAGATACTGATGGCACTTGTATTATCACAATAGATTGGAATGGGATCATCATACTCAACCTGTATATCTGTTAGAGTTTGTTTCATCCAAAGAACATGTGTACAACATGCTCCTACTGCAATATAATCTTCCTCGGCTGTAGATAGAGATACTGATGATTGTTTCTTGCTTAGCCATGATACTAAACACTCACCCAAGTAGAATGTTGCTCCATTGGTGCTTCGTCAGTCATCAATACAACCTGCCAAATCTTCATCTGTGTAGACAATAAGAGATAGATCCTTTCCTTTTGGATCCCATACTCCAAATTCTTTTGTTCCTTTGAGATATATGAAAATCCTCTTCAATGCTAACACATGTGATTCCTTTGGTGCTGCTTGAAATTGTGCCACCTGTATAACTGCTTACATTACATATGGACTGGATGATGTCACATATAGTAGGCTACCAATCATTGACTTGTATTACCTCTGATCTGTAGACTTTGAATCATCATCTTTGCTTAACTTGCAACTGGTTTGCATGGGAGTGATAACTGGTTTGCAATATTCCATTCCGAACCTCTTTGGAATTTCGCTAATATACTTGGTTTGAGAAATAAAAATTCCTTGGTTTCTTTGACGTATCTGAAGTCCCAGAAAGAAGAATAGTTCTCCAAGTAATGACATTTCAAATTCATTTTGCATATCCTTTGCAAATTTCTGGCTTAACCTGTCATCATTGCTACCAAAAATAATATCATCAACATAAACTTCAATTAATAAAATACTATATTGACTTACCTTGATGTAGAGGTTGTTGTCTGCACTTCCTTTTCTAAACCTTACCTACTGTAGATATTTATCCAGTCTAGAGTACCACACTCTAGGAGCCTGTTTTAGAGCATACAAGGCCTTATTTAATTTACACACATAATCTGCATTCTTTGACAAATGAAATCCTTATGGTTGTTCAATGTAGAATTCTTCTTCAACTTCCCCATTCAGAAAAGATGATTTTACATCCATATGATACACTTTAATATTTTTGGAGCATGCATAAGCTAAAAGAAATCAGATTGTTTCCATTTTGGCAACTGGGGCAAATGTCTCTTCAAATTCGATTCCTTCAACCTATTCATATCCTTTACATACCAATCTAACTTTGTTCCTTGTAACCTGTCCATCTTTATTCAATTTATTCCTATATACCCACTTTGTGCCGATCACATTCTTATCCTTTGGTCTTGGAACCAATTCCCAAGTGTCATTTTTTTCTATTTGATCTAATTTTTCATTCATGGCCTTGTTCCAAAATTCATCCTTGTTTTCCTCTTCAAAATAGGTTGGTTCAATCGTAGATGCGAGTGCTAGGTGCATTTGTTTTGGTGAATGGATTCTTCTTCTAGTCTCAACTCTTGTGTCTTTGTTTCCGATAATCTGATCTAAAGGATGATTCTTCTGTACTCATCTGCTAGGTCTTTTTGGAGTTACTTGTTGAACTTGCTCTTTTGTTTCTGTCAGATCCTCTTCGTCTTCCCCTTCTTTTTCATATTTTGTTTCTTCTTCGTAAAGTTGTTCTATTGATTCATTTTATTCTTCCTTTAATTCTTGTCTACTTGTTTCATCAATTGTTATGTTGATGCTTTCCACCACTTTGTTCAATCTAAGGTTGTAAAACTTGTATGCTTTCCTTGTACTTGAGTAACCAACAAGTACTCCTTTGTCCAAACGAGAGTCAAAATTTCCCATTCTGCCATCTTCTCTTTTGATGTAGCATTTGCTTCCAAAAACTCTTAAGTGCTTTACATTTGTTGGTCTTCCTTTCCATAGCTCGTAAGGAGTTTTGTCAGTGTTGTTTCTAAGCATTACTCTGTTTTGAATGTGAATTGTTGTATGCACTGTCTGTGTCCAAAAAATATCTGTCAATTTGGAATCCGTTAGCGTTGTTCAAGCCATTTCTTGTATTGTCATGTTCTTTCTTTCAAAAACTCCATTATGTTGAGGTGTCCTAGCAACAAAGATTTTCATTTTTATTCCATGACTGTTGTAGTAGTCCATAAATTCCTTTAAAGTGAACTCTCCTCCATTATCAAATATCAGGCATTTGATTTTTGAATCCATTTCATCTTCAACCATTTCCTTGTAGATATTGAAGTTTTCAAAAGCTTCTGACTTGTTCTTGAGAAATCAAACTGCGGTCATTCTTGTAAAATCATAAACTAATAACATAAAGTATTTCTCACCTTTTAATCCCTTTGTTGTAGTTGGTCCAAATAGATTAGTGTGCATAATTTCTGGTGGTCTTGTCATTGAATATTCCTTTGATTTGAACCTGGTCTTTGTTTTCTTTCATTATTGACAATGCTTGCATAATGTGTTGGTTGGTTTCATGATCTGGGTCATTTCTCTGACTGGTTCTCTTTTGTTGACTTTGACAAGGTTATCAAAATGTATGTGACCCATTCTTTTGTGCCATAGCGAACTTTCATCTTCCTTTCCTAGACAACACTTTTCATTTCAAATTTCACTTAAAACATATATGTTGCTTGAAGTTCTCGCAACTGTAACAATTAATTTTCCTGAACCTTCTTTTCTTATCTCGCACTTTTTCTGAATCGAAAGTAACTTTATGACCTTGGTCACACATTTGACTCACACATAGAAAATTATGTTTCATATCTTTTACTAGTAGAACATTTTATTCCTTTGTATTCTTGTTCCCAATTATGACTATGCTTTTTCCAATGATTTTGGATGAATCATCATTTATGAAGGAGATTGATCCATCTCTTTCCTTTCATAATGTAAGAAACCTGTCTCTATCACCTGTCATGTGTTTTGAGCACCCACTATCAACATACCAACCACATTTCTTCTGCTTAGCATGTAGAGCGAGTGTGCATTCTTAATTGCTATATGAATCCTTCTTTCTTATCCATGTCCTATTTTGAGGTTCTTGTCTATGACTATTGTTATTCTATTGAAATTCTCTAGGAGGGACTGCCATTCTGCAATCTTTGGCCATGTGTCCAAAATTGTTACATTTGTAACATTCCACTTCAGTGCTCAAAGATTTAAACCCTTTGTAACTTATTCTCTACGCTTCACTAGGCCTTATTGGATAACCCCTTTGTGTATGACTTTCAAATTTTATTTTGTTTCTATTGTTAGATATGCAATTCATATCTTTATGTACAAAATTATTACATGCATAACATAAATCAAAACATATAGTTTGATACCCGGGAGTTGAACATCTTCTGAAAGGTGGTACTCTTATGAATTCTTCTTCCTGAGGCCTATCTGTCATTTGTTGATTCTGAAATCTGAATCTTGTCGATGGAGGAGTGTCCCTGTAATCTTCCTTGTAGATATTCCTATCCCCCTTGATTGTTTCTGCAAATATTTTTGGATATATTTCTTGCTATGTTGTTTTGGAGCTTCATCCTTTTTCTATCTGATTGTATCCAAGTTTGGACTTGTCATGATGAGATTTTTGGCTGCTGATAATGTCATCCAAAAATTTTGAGTTGTTTTTCATATTTTCTTTTGAAGATCCTTTCTTAATGTGACAATATCTGCTTTCAAATATCCAATGATCTTGTCTTTTTCTTCTATCTGTTCTTTGAGTGCTTATTCAATTGTTTTATCTTCTTCTATTTGAACCTTCAAATTTGTGATCATTTATTCTAGTTCTTGAGTGTCTTATTTTTTGTCTAGTTCTTCTTGTAGTTTCTTGTTTTTCTTGTTTTCTCTTATGATAAATTCTATGGCACACATTAATTCCTATCAGTAATCAACTTCCACCTCTTCAATTTCTTCTTTGACTTCTTCATATTCTTCTTCGGCTTATTCATAGTCTTCTTTGGCTTCTTCATATTCTTCTTCGGCTTATTCATAGTCTTCTTTGGCTTCTTCATATTCTTCTTCGGAGTCTTCTTTATCAAAGTCTTCTACTTCCATGAATAAAACACTTTATGTCTCACTGTCACTGACTTCATCTTCATCTGATGATGAGATGTCTTCTTTGGTGCATAAGATTTTCTTGAAAAATTTCTTTGTGGTTATTTTTCCTTTATATATTTGTTTTCCTTTTGAGTAACCTTCATCATTTCTCTTTTTCTTATAAGGAAATTTGTTATAAAAATGACCAATACCGTCACAATTAAAACAAATTAAAGGAATCTTACCTCTATACCTACCATCGGTTCCCTTGTTCAGTCTTTTGACAAAGTTGGGCACTCTTCATCATCTTCCAAGACGTCATTGTTGCTGCTATGTTCTTCTTTTTTCCTTCCCTTTTGATTTGACTTTTTGGATGCTTGTTTTATATATGGATTTTCTTGTTCAGTTCTCATTTCATATGCTGTGAAGATTCCATGTAATTCATCCATGCTTATTGCGTTTAGATCTGATCTTTCTTCTAGTGCTGATATCTTAGGGTCAAATCTCATAGGTAGAGATCTTAGTACTTTTTGAACAAATACATATTCTTTGATTTCTTCTCCCAATCCTATGATTTCATTTAGTGTTTCATCAACTCATAAAAATTAAGTTGCAATATTCTCATCTTCCTTCATCTTAAGTTGTTCGAACTGACCTCTATAATTTTGAAGCTTTACTGCTTTGACTTTTGAATCTCCTTCATAAATATTTTGATGTTTGTCCCAAATATCTTTAGTGGATTTATAATGTGCAAATTTAGTGAATACCATTTCACTAAGACCATTCAAAAGTGCATTTTTGGATTTTGAATTATTGTGACTGAGTTTCATTGCTTTTTCATTTGCTGGTGGAACTGTTGGTGCTGTCTATCCATATACAATTGATTTCCAAATTTCTAATCCTTGTGCATGTATATATGTTTTCATCCTTATGCTCCAAAATGCATACTTTTGTCCATTGAACTGTGGTATTCCATTTTTATACAAGTTGTTTCTCTCCATGATCTACCTTTCAGTGGTTAAATTGATTTATGAGGAACCTGCTCTGATACCAATTGTTGGATTACTGAGAGGGGGGGGGGTGAATCGGTAATAGAGAAATTTAATCATTTTTAACCATATAATCCAAGTGTTATATCAATGTAGCATTATCATCCAATAACTGCAGAGTAAATAAGCAATGAACAAATGAACAATCATACACATACACAGTACACCGATGTTTTACGTGGAAACCCGAAGGGGGAGAAAACCACAAAATGCTTTTTCTTATATGTCTTGAAGTATTACATTCATTAGAAGCACCAACTTCCTTTGTTTTCCAGCTGCAACTGGAAGAAGGCTCCAACCCCTTTTTTTCTCAAGCTACAACCTGAGGGAATATCCAACTCCCCTATTCTCTGGCTACAACTAGAAGGAGGCTACAACCCCCTATGTTCTCTGGATACAACTGGAAGGTGGCTACAACCACCTATCCTTGCCCTGTCCAACCACCCTGAAGTAGAAGTAGAATGATGTAACCACTGTCACAGTATCGTTGTGATATATACCATTGTAAACCTATACCAATAAAATTGAACCATGCATCAACCTATACCTCAACCTGTACCATAAACAAGTGCATCAACCATGCACCAACCTGTACCAAACAACCTGTAATCAACCTGTACCATAAACAAGTGCATTCAACCATGTACCAAGTATGTACCAATCATGTGTCAACTACTCATCAACTATGACTCATAAATATGTACCAACATCATCAACTATACACCTTATGTATGTGCCAACTCATCAACTACTTGTCTCAACCATGTACCCAACATGTACCTTAAACAAAAGCCCTCATCAATTTCATCATCCAAATATGATTTGTAACTTTGTAATTGCCTTGGTGTATATGATCACATACCTCCAAACCTTCCTTAAATTTCACAACAAGGGACTAGAATTTTCATCAAACTTTTCTTTAGTCTCACATGACTAGTTTGGGATTAGTCAACAACAATAACTTGAAATAATCATAATTATGTACCTGTAATGAATAAATATCTGAAAATAGTACACAATGTTCTTCAGTTTGTTTTATGCAATTCCTCCAGGTGTCACTGCTTGGAACCTCTCAGAAAAGGAGTTATAGAAAAAGTGGCATACCCTGATGAATTCTGGCTTATTATAGAGAGCGACCTTGTAGAGAGTGTGCCGCACAAAATATTTGCTGAATGGATATTATAAAGCATCATCAAAAGAATTTATCCTCCCTTGAATTATGACCTTCTTTTCTTCACCTTCCATTTAAAATTTGGCTTAGATATCCTTTGGTTACCTCAGTCACCTATAGATATTCAACATGCTCAAGTGTGATGTAAAATGAGAGAGCCTTGTCTCTTATTTATACTCTCCAAGAAGCTTCCTTAGAAGCATCTTCTAGGTAACTTTGCCCACTTTCCTTATTTTAGGGTTAACCCACTTCTAATTTCTCCATTAAATTTATTATTTAAATAATTTTGTTTGTATTCACTTTGAATTATAGTACACTCATCACTTCACTTTATTATTTACCTTCTAAGATCTCTTAAACCATTTGACTACTTTGACCTTTTGGGGCTTCTAGATGACATATGAGGGTCCTCCAACTTCGTAAGGCCATAACTCTCAAACCGTGAGGAGTTATGGACATTCTACATACCACCAGAAATGACATGACATGTACTATCCATCTAGACTAGTATTACCTAAAAATATATCAAAACTCATACCAGTATCCATCAAACAAACGTGGGTCCATTACCCAAACTTGGGTTCTCCAACTTCTCATGGACATAAATCTCTAACTGTGAGGAGTTATTAGACGTTCCACATACCATCGAAAATGGAATGACATGTAATATCCATATAGAATAGTATTACCTTAAAATATATTAAAACTCATACCATTATACATGAAACAACCTTGGGCCCGTTACCCAAACCTTTGTGCTACTAGAATTTGCTACTAGACTTTCTTCAAGTATTGACATCAATGACAACAAACCTTAATCACCAAGGATGAGGTCGATCCTTGTCTTCCATGATTTGATTTTTAAAGCCCCTTCTAACTTGTTTTCTCACTTCATAGAGTAAGTCATGACTTCTTTGACTTGATCAACCTTTGACTTTGACCAAAAATTCAAACTTGACACCTTGGCTTGCTGAGAGTACCAGGAGGTATGCTTGGTTAGGGAACACTAGGATATATAGGAATTAGGTCAAGAACTTCACTTAAGGTGCCTCAACATGAGGTTTAGGGTTTCGTTGTTGCAACAAAACTCTGAATGCAACTGCAACTACAGCTAAGAAAATCCTCCCAATCAACCTTCCAGTGGTTAGACTATCCAAAGATAGTGTGGGCCCATAACCTGTTAAAATAATAGGTGTGCTTGTTTCACCACAGAAAATATCACTATATTGTCACCCAACCATAGGCACAAAGGCCACCCCTTAGCACCTTAACCTTGAAAAATAAAATAATTTTGGAAGCAATCACTAGAACCAATAGCCAACCAAGGTAGCGTACGTCTCTCCAAAGATAGTGTACCAAGAAGAAAGTCCAAACCATAAGCAAAGACCAAGTTACCACTACAACAGTTGCAACTCTCCACCAATCATGTGCACCACTAGTCCTTATGCAGTTGTGAGAGTGAGTGAGTGCAAATTAGCTCAAACACCCTATATTTATAGTCCTCCAAGTGACCTAACTGGACCGAATTCTTCTCTTGGAGGCTAATAACTTAATATAATTTATTGTTTTGAGCTGACTTGTCTTCTAGGGTTATTAACCAACTATTTAGGGTTTCTCTTTCTTCCCAGAATATTCTAGTCTCGTCAAAGGTTACATGTAGAGGTTAAGACCTCCCACAACTACCGTAACATCAACAATAGGTTGCACATAATAAGCATACCACCAATGTTTGACACGGGGAAGGAACTTTAAGAGTGTGATGGTATTCTTCTAACTGTCAAAAAAGTCGTGAACATAGAAACGAACCTATAGTTAATTTAACCATTTCTGCAAATATTTTATGTCTACATTTCCTTGAAACAATGGGATATCAAAATTTACTTGAATTTTGAAGGGTGTCAATCCTCCAAAATGACTACTTGCCAAAGATACTTTCATCATTGTCAACAAATATATGATAAAAATGATCCAACATATTGCTCTCAAGGAATTATTATAGAAACAACTTGATAGGATTTCCTTCTCCATAACCTTTTTTTTCATCCTCCATATAATGTCACTTGGGTCAATGGGGTAATTTTTCAACAACCTCAGTTAGCATGAGGTCCAACTTCACATAACCTAAATTCATGGGGTATGTTATGGGAAAACATCAAAGAATATGTTTCTCAAATATCTTTGATCTATTTTATGATTGAGAATAAAATGAAAGATGGCATCAATGTAGATTTTTTTTTTAAATATACAATGAAACCGATTTCTATTAATGATACAATGGTGAAAAACATTGTATAAGTATAATGGCTATAACATTGGTAGATATATATAAGGATATATGTGTCTATTTCTCATTCACAAATAGTAATACAAGTTAGAAAATTTTATTAAAAAAACCATTTACATAAAAATTGTCCTCCCAATAGCTTAGAGCATGATATATCTTACCTAAAAAATAACAATAATATTCTTTTTCTAAGTGAATTTAATGCAATAACTGCAAATAACAAATTATTAATCTTAATCTACATCTCTAACCCCAACCTTCTATGGCTAGAGGAAGATCCATATTTTATATTCACCTATAATAACTTGTTGGGTACAAAGTTGATTCAATTATGTAGTATCAATGACCTTATAATTTGTAATGGTTTAAATCAATGGATAAATTAAAACCATAATAATATCATCCATGGTATTGTAAATAATGTAGTTGACCATGTTATTTCATACATAAATTAATCAATTTTTTGGCATTTGTATTATATAAAATCACAAGCATGATTCACATAATCGACCATTGGTATTGACTCTAAAAGTAGACTTAAATAGGAAACCAAATGAAGAGGATCCTAATTTTCAAAATAATATAATCTTTGATAAAACCAAAATGGACCTTTTTATAAAGGAATTAAATAGGATCTAAGCTTCAACTCTAATAATATGAATATTAAGGACTTATATCATAAATTTACATTGATTCTTTCGACTTGTATAAAAGTACTCATTTATTTTTGGATTGATTTAAGACTTGGGTCCATAAGGGTGTCTAATAAAGATATTGTTGAAGTTTGCACTAGAATTTTCAATTCCTTGATACAGGGAAGGTCTCACCTGAAGTGATTTTGAGGGGCGTGGATGACTCAAGCAATATGACATATGCAACATTGACATGTTGCATTCATTTTATTAACCATATATTTAGCAAACTATTCATTTCACGATAGTTTTGGTTCCATAAAAAAAATAATCATTCATAGAAAAGGAATCACAACTAAGAAATGGGCATCAAACCATATGTAACATATGAAACATAATCGAAATAAGTGAAATCATCCCATACATAGAATACATTAAAAAAAAAAATGAAGACGGGGAGGCTAAATATTAATCTCAATCAGAAAAATATCTCATAATTACAACATAACATCTCACATGCCTTAGGCCACAATGCTAAACAACAATAACAAATATGATAACCAACAACCTATAAAACAATAGCCATCAACTTAACGAATGATAACACCTACAATAACCCCCAAAACAAGTTAAAGCCTTTACATTATAATTTCTCTCACAAGAAGAAAGGATTATTAAAAATCCATAGGTATTTATACCATTACTTGTCTCATTAATACAAAATGCTAACTATCTTCAAAATCTAGGACATGAGTCATAATCATGTTTAAGTATCTCCAATGATCCCTTAAAATGGGTTTCACAAATTTTCAATGATTTATTTGGCTATTTTACTAGCACCATTTTATCCTAAATTCATGTAAGGGAACAATAGGCCCCAACCACACTTATTGATGTTTCCTCAAATCATTTTCACTACACATTATATTCAACTATGTCAATGTCCATGTCTACAACTACAAAAGAAGGAACTAGTTTTAATACCTTGGTGATAACCTATATGTAAAACTTTTCCAATGATTCCATTTGGGTGGTCTAATGCAAAAGAATAAGCTCATCTTCATATTCTCTCTATTAATTTCCCTTATCTTACTCCAATGGATTCTCATTTTATGCTTTTCAATATCAATGTCATTGCCTCCACCAATAATAGTATGTTGGATATATTTCATGTCAACACTATGTTATTCTTCAAAAGGGTTTCCCTATGTGGTTGCAACTACAATGGGGTATACATATCGATGTGCTACTATAGATGGTCATTATTAATGTCGAAAACATCCAAGGCCTCCTTCTTAATATATGTTATACATCCTCCCTCCATTGTAGGATCCTCCTTATTAGTCATGTCAACCACCTATTTATCTACATAAGTATCTCTAGCACTATTGTATTTAGGGCTTCCTTAATCTCTCCTTACCAAATTGGATTGGTAGTTTCAAAAATAACCTTAGTCCTTTGATTTCTGATTGGGATCATTGCCATAATCTGAAGTACATGAATAAAATTTGTTATGCCATTGGTTACCTCATTTGAAAAATATGTCGCCTTATTCCCTAAATCATTTTAGACATTCTAAGCTTGTATTATACAAGAGGGTCAATGGATTACCCCTCTACTTGCAAGGATTTGGAATATATTGAATACATGAAAACTATTTAAGTGATAGAATTTTATGTCCTTCAGTTACACAATCCACCTAGAACAAGTAGTTCATCATAATCCCATGTCTCAAAACCACTAGGGGGCATTCTTTGGGAATTATACAACAAGTGTTCCCTCATTAGTTTGAGATTTTTTGACACTAGGATAGCTCTCAATTTATTCATGAATGTATTCAAGAGTTACATTAAAAGGAACTATGCCTACCTCAATGTGGTTTACATCTAGCATCATAGGGCATATGTAATATTATTCATGGTTAACCTCAAATCTCACCAAAAACTGGTAGATTTTTTTTTGTATGGAACCACAACCTTCTGCTAGTCACAATGTTCATTATAGAATTCCAATATTCAAAGGAATCTTCATTATGAATCATTTAGTTCCTCTCCTTCCTCTATCACCATAGGATGAATGCTTAATTCTCTTCCCCACATTGGTTTCCATATTTCATTGTAAAAGAAACTAATAGGTATCCATAGATGAAATCATGGTGCACAATTCAACAAGAGTCAATCTTCTCCTTCAATAACCCTTTTTCAATAACATGGGCATCGACTATGTCACTTGGAAAAACTTCCTAGTAGATAAGAATGATGTTAGTAGATACCTACCCCATCTTTTGAATTATTTTCAAAAATCAATGCTAATATACCATAACCAGACCCTCTATTATTTTTTGTAACTTGACTCATTGACTAGTTGGTCAGTACATAAAGAAATGAGTTATTCTAGAAGTAATAGCACCATATAGCTATCAACCAAAAAATAAAATGAGAAAAAATTCAATAAGGCAAAGGGATTTGTAATTAGTTTTTCAATAACTGATGGTAGTTAGATCTTCTAGAAACAACTAAATCACATTACTTAGTAAATATAATAAGATTTGATTACTTAAACTCTAAAAATCCTAACAAAATTCTAAAAAATGTTAAAACAAGAAAATTATGACACTAATAGCACACCCCATCACTCACATCACATAATCAAGTCTACACCTCTTTTTCATCACCCTCAAAAATTTGACAATAAATTCCATAGCACCTTTCATTCTCAACTCTTAGTTGCACCCCAATACCAAGATAGACTGACATTGAGACAACTCTGTAAAAGGAAATGACACAACCCAAGACCTAATGCATTCACTATTAACTTATTGGCTTTCCCTATATAGAAAATACTCAAGTGGACTCAATCTCATGGATGAATTATATGACTTAGATTTTATATTAAGGGTCTCCCCAACCCTCAATTTGTTACTTATCTAAAAGGAAATACTTTCAAACTTCAAAATTGTGAAACAAGTGACTAGCACAACTAACATAAAAAAAGAAACTTAAAAGAAAAAAAAAATCTACATTACACCCTCTTGCAGAGTGGTGGAGTTCAATTATATGGCAAAGTGAAGGGTTTCTCTTGTGAATTGTTCATCAAATCCTTTATAGTGCATATGGGGGGATAATATGGGGTACCTAGGGAGGTACCCAAAGGGAATATTAGTAGAGATGTATTATTATGCATGGAGGCCACTTTTAATAAATAAGGCCTAGTGTGAACACAATAAATGTAAGAGTGATAACTCGAAGGTTCCACCTACTAGAAGGTTCCTACTCTAGAATGTTCTTAGGTGGTAGGTATTATTATATAAAGGAGTGTAAAAAATATAATGGGCATGTTGATGAGTATTGTATTTGGAGCATAGCTCACTGGGAGGTTTCCCCCTCAAAGAGGCAAGTGATCCCTTCCTTAAATGGATCGATTGTAAGGTATTTCCCTACCATAAGGGTTTTTGTATTAATAAATAATATTTTCTATATTATCTTTTATATCTTGTGTGGTGATTGTATTTCCATATCTCTGGTACTTAACAAGTAGTGTCATAGCACTTTCTTCAATTGAGAAAAGGGGCATTTTTTTTTCTATTTTGCGGGTTTCCAAAATATGAAGAAAAAAGAGGGTCATGACACTCAGATAAATTCCTATATTTTTGTAGAGATATTTTTCATAAAATGGTTGTATATATAAATTCCTCTCAGAAAAAAAACAAAACAAAAAAACACCGTCTCAATTGAAGTTCAGGAGGCCAATATATCGCTAATTTAAAGTGAACAATTTTTCATGGTTTTTCCAAGGACAACCATGCTATTTTGAAGATTTCAATAGTAGTTGGTGCAATTTGTTTTTGAACCAATTGTAAATATGAGTTCCTATCACAAATCCACCAAGTTCAAAAAACTAATTTTCCAAATTGGAGCTTCAGAAGTGAATATATCACTTATTTAAAATCAAAATTTTTTAGGGTTTTTCATGACAGTCAAGGGACTACAAAGCTTATAACTTTTGACACAGTGCTCATATTACTACCAAATCCATGCAATTGAATATAGAATTTTCATGGACTTCTTTTTATATATTATATTCAGTGCTTCCAATCGATATGTCTTTTGATATATCCTCTAAATAATTTCACTCTGAAACCCCCATGGGCATGAAGCATGAATTAGGATCAAGGCCTTACAAATTCTCCATGATATTCAAAAGACAATTGTTGAATGTAAGGACCTAATTATTTTTTAGTCCACATACCCTTGTGTCATTGAAGAATATGATCATGAACAATATGAATGGTATGATTTAGAGTCTAATTGTGATGATTAGTATATAATCAGTTTTCATTTTTGGGATGATAACTATTTTTCGTCTTTTATTTGATGACTCTACTCCACTTTATGTAGAGAACATTATGAGAGAAGTCATGAGCCTTCTCTGAATACTATTTTTTAGTATTCTCTAGTACTAGTGTGTTATGCAAATGGTTTTTTAGATATGGAGGGATCTACATATTTGGATCCACATGATCAATGTAGATCTTTGGAGCACCATTTTCATCTCGCTATCGAGTTTTGATATATTCATAGGAGAGTTCAGATGAACACTTACACATGAGACCCAATTTTATAGTGGAACTTGGACTACTTCAACATGGTGGCTAACACTTCTACATGGGACCGTGGTTCTTTAGCCTACTTAAGCAATATGGTCCACACTTATCCATGGGACCCTGGTATATGGTTGTACTTACTCATAACAAACGTTGAGGACAACACTTTCCTAAGGGGGATGTAATGTAGTATATCTAGGGGATAATATGGGGTACCTAGTGAGGTAACCAAGGGGAATAATACTAGAGATGCATTGTTATGTATGTAGGCCACTTTTAGTTAATAAGGCTTAGTGTGAACACAATAAAGGTAAGAGGGATTACTATAAGGTTCCTCCTCTAGAATGTTCTTAGGTGGTAGGTAGTATTATATAAATGGGTGTAAACAATGTAATGGGCATTTTGATGATTATTTTGTTTGGAGCGTAGTTCATTAGGAGGTTTCCCCCTCAAAGAGGTAAGTGAACAAGAGTGGATCCCTTCCTTAAAAGGATCGATTATAAGGTGTTTCCCTACCATAAGGGTTTCCATATTAAAGAAGAATATTTTCTATATTATATTTTGTATCTTGTGTGTTGATTGTATTTCCATATCTCTAGTACTTAACATCATTGGGTAAACTCATATTTATATATACTATCTTAATAGTGATAGAGTGTCATATTTCCACAACCATGAAAGGTATGAGACAATGTATTATTAGCTTCCTCGAGTGCTTTAAAAATGTGTTATTGTACAAACGCACCCAATAACCCTTTTCAAATACCTTAGAATTAATATGGCAACCAACATGCTTTATATCACTACTTCTCTTCAATATGGCAGAACTAATCTAGGAGACTATATTCGTCAAATTCCATTAACTTGGCCAACCTCCTCTTAGTTGATTTATCACCATTAATCTATGTAGCTTCTGCAATGAAAAAAATTGGCACCTAAAGCTCTACCAGAATAATTGTAGCTTCACACTTGTAAACTAGGAAAACATATGTTTTCTTTGTGATCTACTTTTTGGATTTCACACATGCCCAAAAGACAACATGAATATAGTCATCCCAATGTTTGCATATAACTACAAAAATATTTATTAATCCATGTTTATTAAATGTCTCAATAGTTCCATTTGCATGTGCATTATAGGGACTACTAGTGTGGTGATGAATCAAGAACAATTCAAATAAGGTTTTTATAGTTTAACTCATGAAATTCTTACCTCAGTATGTTGACAATATTCATGGGAAACTAAATGTTTTGATTATATGTTAAAAAATGAATTGAGTTATTGTGTCGATGTTATAATCCCATTCATTTGTTTCTTCTTCCCATCTATTAGGTAATATGTATCCATAATGATGTATCAAGAACTAAAATGTTGAGCAATGGGATAATCGATCCAATAAATCCACAACCCATTTCCCAATGGATAAAATGTAATCATTGGTTACAACAATAATTCACACTAGGATGGTTTCCCACTAGAGCATAGGGCACCATAAAAAATTTTGTGATGTTTTTTGGGAAATGATCTTCCTTCCATACTGACCTACCAAAACTCCATTGTGGAATTCAAATAGGATTTCTAGTTACTCATGATCCATGACAGTGAAATTCCTAATGATGCTATCTAATCCCAAATTGTATAACTATATTGTAATCAATGTGCCTTCAACTACTTTTGCTACTAAGAACTTATTTTGGTATGAGGAATAGCCTTCTATGGTATCTTCTATTGTCTAAAATATATATCTCTTCAAGGTAATCTAGAAATGATTCAACTCTAAATTGATATACATTCATCAATTGACCAATTAAGGATATTTCTAACTCACCTTACTCTAATCATGACAAATGATCATTTCCAAAACATTATTCTTACCCGACTTCACAATATATTCAAAGCAAAATTCTTAGAACATAAGGAACCATCTACAAATATGACCTTCCAAAATAGGTTTATTGAACAAATACTTTAAATAAAAATGATCAATTTAAAATTTAAAATGGTTTCCAAGTAGATAGTGATGGAATTTATACAATGATTATGCCATAGCCAAATATTCAGAGTATGTGGTATTGTAGTTGTTTTTTTCTTTGGATAGATCTCTGCTATAGGAGTACATGAGGTGATCAAGATTCCTTCTCTTGGTTGTGATAGGAATATTCCAAATGTAATTCATGATTAAATGACATGGACATGGAACGCTAGTGTACAATTAGGGAATAACAATATAGGGGTGTTGGACATGCATATTTGGAGATAGTTTGGTAGTTTTGATACATTTTTGGGAAAAATACTAAGTATAGGAAAAGTGCATGGAAGAAGAAGGAAACCTAGGGAGCACACAACTAAGGTGCATTGTGGAAGACAATGCATAGAAGGAGGAAAGTACATAGAAGGAAGATGATGCCTAGATAGAAGAATAAATCCGATAAAGGATAAATAAAGGGAAGAAATAAAGAGGATAAAGCATGACAGAAGGATGACAACCGAACATTCTAGAAATAGAAGAACAACATAAAAGAAGCATGCAGAGGGAAATGCAACATGAACATCTAGTTAGATAAGGGAAGCATGCATTGTAATGGGGTATTTTTGGGATGAACAGATTAGGGTTCTTAGACCTAGATTTCTATATAAATATGAAACATGCTGGGAAAATGGGGTTCCTTGGTTCCTATCTCATGATTTATGGTTCATTTTTAGGGGTTTGTACACATGGATGGGTTTCAGAGATCTTGAATGTAACAGTCTATTGATGAGAAGAATCAATAAAGGAATGCTAAAGAAATGATATTAAATCTTGTGTTGTCTATCATTTATATGTTTTCTTATGAATTTTGTCTGAATGCATCGTAGAATAGATTTGTCTTATGGTTAAACATGGTTCAATGTTCATAATTGTTACAACATTGAAGTATACATGAATTTGTAATAGCATGATAGTATGAATATGAATCACTAAAGTAGTTAATAATGAACAAGGACAAAATCCCGCACACAAAAAATATAAAGAAGAATGAATGAGGTGGCCAACTCCCATTCCCTAAATACTACAAAATACTGTCTTTCGTAGTCCCAATAGATACCTCAGGTGAGACTTCATATATGCTAGTAGGTGATGTTGAAAGGGTCGGTGTCTGGTGGGTTTTGTTAGTTAAAGATAACTCGAACCTAGGGTCTTACCACCTGCTCATAGCGCCTGCTATCACATAAACTTGTCAGAGTCTTGTGAATTTGGGGTTTTTTTCTTAAGTCTGTAGTTTATCCTGTCTCTCCTCCTTTTGCAGACCCAATCGTAAGGTTTTTTCCTTTCGACTTATAATTTTTATCCTTTTTCCTTCCTGAGAGGTGTTGACCCTAATCCTTTATGTTTTCTCTAAGGTCGATCACTTCTCTATCTTTACCTCTGTCACTGATCCTATTGTTTTCCTGAGCCCTCAGCCAGTCATTCAAGTATTTATTTACAGACACCACAGACATAAGCACAAGAACAAGACTTAGAGCAGTCTGATATGGACTCAAATAAAGTGAGCGAGCTAGATCATCTTTCAACGACAGAGATCCAATAGGTAGATAGGATCGACGACCATCAAGCTATCGAAACCATAAGGTTACATGAAGTTTAACGTCATAAAGAGGTATGAAATCATGAGGTCAATCTTAGTTGTCCATTTCAGAAGGATGTGTGGCATAGGATCAACATGGAGAAAGTCGTTTCAGGAAATCTCAAGTGAGAAATGTCCATGGCCTGAGGTCCCAAAATGTCAATATTCAACTGGGCCTTCTAATGTGAAGGGACACGTGTCACCCGATACGAGTGATCACGATTTCGTGACTCAGATATTTCAGCATGAGGCACAGTGAGAACTCATGAAATGCAAAATCGTGGAGCACCTGGGAATTAGGCCCACGCTCACAGCCCGAGGGCATATGGAAAGTAGGGTGGTAAAGAAAATTAAGTGCCTATTAAGTGGAGGGCGGCCAAAGTTGTTCGAGGAAACGATCCTGGTCATTAAATTCAAAGCGATTCTGACCGTCGATCTGGATAGACCATTTCGTAAGATCAAGCAATGAGATTTTTGAGATTGAATGAAGTGAAAACTCTCGAAATGCAAAAATCCTGAAATTTCACAGGGGAGCCTCAGGTCATGGCCCAAGGTCACATGGAACGATGAAAAGGAGCTGCGCAAAAGGCTGAAGCACCTGATTTGGTCACAGAGAAAGATTTTCCTGAACTCAAGGCACCAGAATTGACTCGAAGGAGCCCTGATCTTGTCTGGGACAATTATGGGTGTTAGGTTTTTCTCGATCCCGACGAAAGTAGTTAATGTAAATGGGGGGAGGTAGTTGAAACCTCATTTCACCCCATAAATGGGAAGCATGGAAAATCCAACTATGGAGGAAGACTGTCAGCCCAAGGTCTCCTTGTCAATGGATTTTCCTACAAAGCCCATGTTGATCTGATCTCGCGTCTAATAGAGGAACACACGTTCAGTCTGATAGAAGAAGTCATCGATGCAAATATTTGATTGTAGTGATCATATCACACTCTTGATAGTCAAGGACTATTCTGAGTATAAATAGATATCTTTGATATTTTGTTAAGGTTGATGGATGAGCTAGGCTCTCGTATTGTAAAGTTTTAATGAAGCCCTGGTTCTTCTAATTATGTATTTGTATTTGAGACTTCTTGTTTAATGTAAGTCAGTTTCCTTTCATATCTCTGTAACAACTATGTTGGAACACTCAGGTATGGATGATCCAGTCGAGGATAGTTATGTTTTTGTGGTGTAGGTTTGATCATGATGACATCACAACTAGTTTTAATCAGTTTCTTGTGTTGTCTTTTCCTCCAACATTGAATGACTCGGACATGGATGATCTAGTTGGGTTGTTGTTATTGAATTGTGATGTATGTTTGATTTCAATCCAGTGATAATTTCATTTAGTTCCTTGAAACTCAGAACCAAGAGGATCTTGTCTTCTAAGTTGTTCTTCCTTAGGCTATTGGAAGACTAGATGTCCATAGTAGACCTCTTCACTCTCCTCAAGTTTGTCCCCCTACTCACCTTTATTACAACTTACTGACAGAAGTTAGACCAAGACCTCATCTGCGTATGCATACTAGCCCATTTTTTTGAGTTAAAGTGATATTATCCTAAGACTGCATCCATTAGACCCCCTTAAATTTATTCATTGTGACATATAAACTGAAGGGTACTGGGCTTATCTCTGCCGCAATACAGAGGTGACTTTAAGTGATAACATTTATAGCACCATTGTCGAGGACGAATTGAATATTTTTCGTTGGATTGAACGAAAAATTCCACTGATTATGAAGGTGCATAAGAACTCAGTACATTGAATATTGCAACGGTGCACCTAGCGAATCCACTATTATGACTCCATTGTTTCAGTTGTGGCTTCCAGAGGTATACATATGAGATCTACTCCACAACTTCCTTTAGCAACACCTGAAGCTAACCCAGAGAAAATTATCAGAAGATGACAGACCCTTAAGGAAGGTACTTATGTTACTGAACCAAGTATTTCTGATTATTTTCACTATCCTCCTAAGCAACTCCAATAGCTATTTATCATTTTCCTATTACACCATCTGTTGGAGCTTCTAGAAGTTTAAATTTTGGGATCTTTCCTGTTGATTTCTCCTCTCCCAATTTCACTACTCCTCCTCTTATACAATTGCTTCTTTGACAGAGAGGGAAACCTCTGTTCCCTCAAGTCTGGTGGATTTTTCTCCAAATCCTCTGTTGCTTCATTTTTCTCCCAAAAGCACAACCCTAGTCTCGCCTGTCTGAACTCCATATTCTCTTGGTTCTCCTCCAGTTCACATCCAAATGGTAGGTGTTAATCCTCCTAGGAATAAGATGGCTAATATATTAGATGCTAGAAAAGACCCTCTAGTTTTACCTCAGCCTATGAATGCTCTCCCAGCCATAGATTACCTTAAGTACATGCCCCAATTCAAAGGGGAAGGAGACATGACTGTAGAAGAAAACCTTTCATCCTTTTATAGATTTGCAGAGATTCAGGCAATCGAAAATGAAGGTGTGTGGATGAGAGTTTTAGTACAAAGCCTTGATGGTGATGCCATGGATTGGTTTAAGGACTTGCCTCCTAGATTTATTAACAAGATTGCTTCTCTGGATGATTCCTTCTTAAGACATTGGGGGAATAAAAATATCTCCTTTATTATATTACAGAATTCGGAGCACTTAAAAGAGAAGAGGGGGAATTTGTTTCAGACTTATCAAAGAGATTTAATAATATGTATAAAAAGATTCCATCCAAAGTTAAGCCTACAAAAATATTTTCCAAAATGACTTATGCTAATGCTTTCAACCCTAACTTTTTTCTACTGTTTAGAGAAAGAAGATCTACCTCTTTGGCTCATATGCAATATGCATCCCTTGAAGTAGAATCCAATATATTGGTAGCTGACAAACCTAGGGGTAAAGATGATAGAGACAGGGGAAAGGGTAGGTATGAAACCTCGACTTCTAGCTCCTCTATTTCCCCCCCTCAAATAGATGAAATGACCAAGCTAGTAAAATCACTTTCTGCTAGAATGGAAAAGATTGAATTAGAAGGAAAGAAAAACTATAGAAATCCCCAAAATGTTGATAACAGAGGTAACTATAGGAGGCCTAACAATACTCCTCAGATTATCCAAAGAGACCAGAGGAATAGATATAGAGATGATCAGAAAATCCATACCCCTCTCCAAAATAACCTCGTTGTTGATGAAGAAGGAGAGGAAGAAAAGATTGACCTTGAAATTCATTGTATTGGAGACACCTCCCCATTTCCCCATTTAACTCAATCTGCATATGAAGAATCCCTCATGAATAGTCAAATAAATGAGCTAAGTAAAGGGGAGAAGACTATTGGCCCTTAAACAAATTTTGAGGATCCTTGGTCATGTTTGATCTATTTTTGGGACTTCGACAGACTATCAAAGGCGGAGCGCAAGACGAAGCAGAGATCACGGGATCACGATTCCCTTTTAGGGATTTTTTGGATTTGGGATTATGTAACAGGTATGGCGATGTCGGCCCATGGGTTTACCCATGTTTAGGCCCGATTTTGTAATGTATAAATAAATGTTAGGCGATCTAGTGAGTATGAATGGTTAAGTGTGAATGACAAGTTACTTGTAAGTGGTGCTAAGTGCAGTAACAATTGTAAGTTCTTTGTGTATGTTTGCAAGGTTGAGTGCAAGTGGCTATAAGGGACTGTATGTAGGCTTTGTGCTGCAACCTAGATTGGGGAAGGAGGATCTAGTGAAGAGTGCGCATATCTCTTGTCCTCTACGAAGTTGATCTGAAGGCTCTGTGTATGTAAGAATATTGAAGAGCAATAATAAAGAATATGAAGAGTTGGTGGACATAGCCCCAGGGTGGGGGTGAACCAAGTACAACCTTTGTTGTGAATTCTTTGTGTGATGCATTAATGTGTTTATGTATTTACTTGCTTAGTGCTTTGATATAGATGAATGATAGGTAGATCTATTGTTACTTTGTTCTTAATAGTGAGAGTAAATGTTGGATCTGACCTGTGTGAATGTTCTTAGTTCTTGAATCTGCTAGATCTGATCTGTTTTATCATGCTAAGTGTTGTTAGATGCTAGATATGGTTGAATACTACGATGCTCCATAATTAGGGTTTTACCTGCGAAGTAGATACTGGTTAAACATTGATGAACTATATAACTAAGTTTTCTTCTAAGGTGTTACAATCACAGATCTATGTCAAGCTAGGTTGCAAACACTGGAGTCCTGCAACCACCCCTGCCTCTACCTCGAGTGAGGCTTCACCTACTTTGCAGGTGTTGCGAAAGGCTCGATAGTTAGGGTTTTTTTAGTGAGTTGTTGTAGTGTTGAACCCTGGGTCTGCCCCTGTGCCAACAAATGGTTCCGTTATCAGAACTGAAACTATGATTGTTGGGAACTGAGAAAGAAGAATTTTTGTGCGAAGATTTAGACTGAAACTGTGATTGTTGGGAACTGAGAAAGAAGAATCTATGTGCATAGATCTATTGCCCTAGTTCACAACATTCTACTTGATCTGTGAAGCTCCATGCTAAGAAAAGAAGTTCGATCTGAAGAAAAGAGGAAAGATATGAACGCTTTGTGCTCTGATAGAGGTAATAATAGTGAACAGTTTTAGATCTGGAAGCTTTGTGCTCTATTGAAAGTAAGATTAGTAGAAATTTTTGTTTCAAGAGTATGGATCTAGGTATATTTGATAAATTTTGTTCTAGCCTTAGGGAACAACTAGAAGAAAAGAGATTTGATATGAGTATATTTGATAGAAATAATGAAAGATACATTATACCTATGCATAGAAAGAATGTTTGGACTAACAAATGGATGCAAGATCCTAGAAATAATTTTTTGCAGGTTAGCTACTATGATTCTAGTGCACAGTACAAGAAGGGTTGGGGATCATTTAAAAGAAAGAGAGGATTAACTCTTTATTACAGTTGCAGAAGACAGGGACATATTGCTAAGGAATGCCATGGTAGAATACCTAGTTGTCCTTGTTGTAAAGTTGTGGATCATGAAGTTCTAGATTGCCCTAGAATGATTGCTAAGGTTGAAAGAATGAATATGAGCCAAGAAGACCCTAAGAAAGGTCAAGACACTAAGACCATGGAAGAACCCCAGAAAGAATCAGAGACTATATTACTGCAAATGAAAGAAACCCTAAATGACCACCGAAATATCAAATTATCAGAAATCTTCAAAGAAAAAGAGTGCATAGAAGCAAGAATAGGAGACTTGAACATAGACGGTGTTATCGATGGAGAAACATAGGTAAATATTATGAAAAAAAGAACTTGGGAAACCTTAGGAAATCCTGCTATGATTCCTTCATTGGGGGGAATAGGATTATTTATAGGGAAGTTGATAAACCTATGTGGAAAGCTCACTTAGGTATCTATGAGAGCTCATGGAACTTCGACAGAGGAAGAATTTGAAGTTGTTAAATTTATTGAGAACAATGCCCCATATGATATATTACTAGGAAAACCTTGGATTGAGAGGGATAAGGATAGAAGGAAAGAAGAAGAAGTCTTAGAGAAGAAGAAATAGGAATTAAAATATTTCATGACCAGGAATATCGCACTCTTGATTGCAGAATAGGAGAATAGATCGAAGCTATTTAAAAATAGATACTTGGATGTCGACATTGGAAGAACACAAGAATAATCACAATAGACTGAAGCACCTACCCCAGAAGAAGTATTGCCCTTGAATCCTAGGAAAGAATGTCAACAATGTGAAGTTACTATGCCAAGAGGAGATAAGAATCATAATGGAAAGAGGAACATCGAGACGAAGCTCACTAGAAATCAGGCTATAAAATTAAGAAAGAAGAGATCAAAGATCGAAAAGTTACAAAAGGTTCTAGAGGGAACTTTGTAGAAGGAAAATTTACAAAAGTGACACTTCGTCAGGATATTAGAACAACGTCACATGGCACTTCACCAGGATATCAGAACAACGTCACATGGCACTTCAACATGGGGAACAATATAACCGTTAGACTAATATCCCGAACGAGTAGAAGGGAATTTATGGTCAGAAGGCTCGCCATTAGACTGTTGGGACCACGTCGTAATGGACATAACTAAATTAATGAAGGCTTCTTGCCCATTGGAGATATTTGTTGCCCAATTTATCTACTTATCTTGTCGAACCTTGCACCGAGAACACTTTTTCCAATTGTGATTATCTGAGCTCATCGATTTGTTCATTTCGCATAGTGATCATCAAGCTATCACTATCCACCTCATTGTATTGAGTAGTTATTCTTCAAAACTGAGATAGGCAACCATGAGCATGTATGTCTGAAGAAATTAGCGCAGTCGAAGAGTTTGTGAAGGAGGTACTCATCAACCTCATGACTAAAAGAATAATGTTTGAAAGAGTATTGTATGAGGGTATACAAACGTCGTCGATGAGAGGAGTACAAGCCTCTCCATCGACTGCTTGCGGATCCAAACCATCCTAACCAACAGAGGAAAAGAGAACCAAGAACAAATACAACATAGAAAATGCAAAGCCAATATCGACCATATTACCCGACTACATCCCACCTCTAGATGGTGTAGTGAGTCGTGATAGTGTACCAAGATATTTTGAGTAGACCATGGTTATTGCGTACCTCCTGAAGGGGATACGCACATTTCGAGCATAGCAGGACAAGATCACATCATTGAAGTTCAACGAATTCAACTTAAGGGACTGCAAGAACCATAGTACACTTTCCCCGTATAAATACTTGAGTAGAATGAAGGGGAAGAACTCGAAAATAATCCCCCAGCCATGGATGATGAACCTTGCACAGTACACCTTGTTGAACAAAATGAAAATCCCACACTTTGGAAGGCACCAGGAAGTTAACGCCTATTTCAAGCTCCTACTTTCATGTTACAATGGCCTCTACTTATGGCTAGACTGTTGTATCGCAATTGATCCAAAGTTGATCCATAGGATCATTGGATTAGGTATGCACGGACCTGACCTGTAGGATTTGTATCCAGGGAAAGCCACAGATCGTGCGTTAGCACAGAAGATTAAGGATACATACAACAATGTGGAGAAGGGGACATGAGGCTACATGGTAGCCTCCATCCAGAATGGCACAATGCACCTAGCATGTCAGCTAATTGTAGGGAATCTAGTAAGAAAGAACAAACCCATGCAGGTCACAGGCTTTGTCGTTGACCTTGTGGGGAAATGCGTGGAAGGTGTATAAATGAACTAGGCGAAGTACCTAGTTAATCAGTTAGAATTAGATTGTCGCGAAGCATAGGATCAGGTCTATGAGTTCCACTTTAGCTGTCTCCTGATCCTCATCGTGTTTGTTTCTTGGGAGACGTTGGAAGGTGTGACCTTCCCGGACATTGAGCCATTTGAGCCACTTGCTGTGAAGTTCACCACGCTATGGTACTCGAGTGATATGGGAAAACAGTGGCAGTCGAACAATGTATTTCACACATACTACCTTCAACTGAAGAGGGATATCAAAGCTAAACCTCGCCTGATGTCGAACACCCTATAGTGCTTCTGACCCCTCATGAAGTTTCGGGCAGATCGACACTTCATCTATATTATTGTGCGAGCAGACGAACATAAGGAGGAGCTTTAGTCATACTACAAGATCATCGAAGAGGACCTCAAGGAGATAACTAAGGAATGGTAAGTCAACTTCCTTATCCCCACTAACCCTGTAGAGATGTTTGATCCTGAACTTGATAGACTGGAGGCCGCTCACATAGAATATGACACACCTGAAACCAACAAAAGGAATAAAACCGAAGAAGTCGAATACTTAAGCAAAACCTCATAAAAGACTGCTTCAATATCACCTGGACGAGGGGGTGATGATGAGGTAGAAGAGATCAATGGAAAATAAGATGAGTAGAAGTAAGGCGAAGTAACACTGCCTAAATATGAGGTCGATCCTTTGAAGAAGAGGAAGGTTTCTCCCCCAAAACCCTCTTCCCGGAAGAAATCCAACGCCACCGTGACTAAGATGAAGACTGTGCTCACTATCGATGACTTTGACTTCATCATCACAGCTGTAAACAATGCCTCGTGGGAAATCTTATAGAAATAAGAATCGAAGGAGGAGGATATGTAGGACATAATCGAGGTCGAACTCTGAGGGGTACAACAAGACCTTCAGTCTAGTCGCATAGTTTCCACTGCGCCCCTACCATCAGGATAACTAGAATTAGGAGATGAGCCAGCCCAACTCTGCCAACTAGTTGATGCGACCGAAGATCACCTTAATCGCACACAAGAAGAAACTGAGAAATCCACCTAGGCCTTGAAGAAAGTGTAAGAAGTACTCATAGAACAATGAAAAATTGCAGAGCAAGAGAAGGTTGCTCTCTAGATGAATTTTGAAAAGGAGAAAGCACAGATTCAACAAGAAAAGGAAGAGTTGCTCACAAAGAAAATCGAACTGAAAGCAGTAGTAAATAGAGCACTCTGATATATGACGGGCTTAGTGACAAAGGCATAAGAACAAGTGGATCATCAAGTAGATAATCTCACAGAATCTATCCAGCAGATATAGCAAAGAATAATAGACTTAGAGCTCTACGCAGTTCCCAACACTCTGGAGGATGTGAGAAATCAAAGAGGTGCAACTGCTCAAGGCACAGTTGAGAGAATAAAGGAATTTCCCATGGAATACAAGAAACTGAGTGATCCCAATGCCCATACTTATGAGTGACTCAGTGAGAACCCCAAATTGAAGGCACTGAAGTCACAGCTCCAAGAGGCAAAGTATCAAGAAGAAATAATACAGGCTCAATTGAAGCCCTTGTCATCCATTGAGAGGATGAAGCGATCCCAAGAAAAACGCAATGCTCAACAGCAAGTCCACACAATTCAAAGAATATTCATGAAAGTAACTCAGAGGCTCCAACCTATACAGGACGAGGCTTTCTATATAATCACAGAGATCAAAGGCCAAGAAGCAGAATTGGAGCAAGTCATCACTGCAATAAAACAACGCTTAGAGGGACCTGTCAACAAAGATGTTATCCAAGATTTCACTGAGAAGGAGGCCATGGAACAACAAAAAGTTGAAGCAGATCGAGCCAAGATCGAGGATTTTGAGGCAAAATTATCCATATCAGAGTGACTTGGGATGAGTCACAAGTGAGTGTTGGGGGCCTGTTGGCCCTTGACCAATTTTTGAGGATCCTTGGTCATGTTTAATCTATTTTTGGGACTTCGACAGGTTATCGAAGGCGGAGCACAAGATGAAGAGGATATTGTAGGATATCAGCCCCCTTTTAGGGATTTTTGGGATTTGACATTATGTAATGGGTATGGGGATGTTGGCCCATGGGTTTACCCATGTTTAGGCCCGATTTTGTAATGTATAAATAGATTCTAGGCGATGTAGTGAGTATGAATGGATAAGTGCGAATGACAAGTTAGTTGTAAGTGGTGCTAAGTGCAGTAATAGTTTTAAGTGCTTTGTGTATGTTTGCAAGGCTGAGTACAAGTGGTTGTAAGGGACTATATGTAGGATTTTTGCTGTAACCTAGCTTGGGTAAGGAGGATCTATCAAAGACTATGTAGATCTCTTGTCTTCTGTAAAGTTGATCTGAAGGATCTGTGCATGTAAGAATATTGAAGAAAGATAATAAAGAAGACAAAGAGTTGGTGGACATAGCCCCAAGGTGTAGGTGAACCACGTACATTCTGTGTTGTGAATGCTTTGTGCGATGTGTTAATGTGTTTATGTATTTACTTGCTTAGTGATTTGATATAAATGAATGATAGGTAGATCTGTTGTTGCTTTTTGATTAACAGTGAGAGTAAATGTCGGATTTGACCTGTGTGAATGTGCTTAGTTCTTGAATATGCTAAATATGAATTGTTTCGTCATGATAAGTGTTGCTATATGCTAGATATGGTTGAATATTGTGATGCTTCGTAATTAGGGTTTTACTTGCGAAGTAGATACTAGTTAAACATTAATGAACTATATAACTAAGTGTTCTTCTAAGGTGTTACAATCACAGATCAGTGTCCCAGCTAAGGTTGAAGGCACTGAAGTCCTGCAACCACCCCTATATCTACCTCAGGTGAGACTGCATCTGCTTCACAGATGTTTCCGAAAGGGCCAACAGTTAGGGTTTTGTTGGTGCATTGTTGTAGTGTTGAACCTTGGGTCTGCCCATGTGACAAAAAAGACCTATGGTGGTCCCAACAAATACAACCTTAGGCCTAAGAAGAAATAAGGAAAGTATAACATTCCTGATGAGCCTTCTAGAGTAGAGAAGTCTGCTAAAGATGCAGCAAACATCGGCAAGGAAAAGAAAGCTCAGAATCCCTCACCAATACCCAAAGGTCCTATCCCAGAAGTGAGAGAAATTTTGAAGCCCCTGTTATCACTGAAATTTCGTCTACACATGGCGACAAGAACTCCACATCATCAAAACAACAATGAAGTCACTCATGGCACTGAATTAATTTCACAGCACTCCATAAGGGAAAAAAACTATACAAAGTAACCAAAAATTGAAGGGCGCTTTACAGCAGCTTGATGCGCGCACACATGCATGGGACAAAAACGTGTTACTAGTGCATGCGCTCTCGACGCGCGACTGTCAACACAAAAACCCGCGCATCTGCTAATACAGTGCATTAATTGCATAGGTTGGCCTCCCGACCGCCTACGGGTCGGCCCCCGAGATGATTTGACTCTTAAATCAGAGCCAGCTCTGCAAAATCGGCAGATTAATGACCTAAATAAACCCTAATCCACCCCTATTCACACTTGGAGAAGGTTACGTGACCACCCGTGAAGCTGCTATAAAAGGCCATGAGGGTACACTGTTTTGGCAAGGAATTCTAAGCACTGTTATGTTGTTCAGATGGTTCAAGGCTCCTCCTTTGACAACAAACTCATTGTAAGGGTTTTTGATGTGGGGAAAGTCAGTTTCCTTCTCAAGAATGATGTTATGCATGCTCTAAATACTGCACCACTTAGACCCCTCAACTTATAAAGGGGATAGTCAAACAAACATAGGCACTTAGGTGGATAAAAATCATTTTTCCCTTATTTGCTTTTTGCCACGTGGATGGCTTGCTTTGATTTATAATCTAAGTTGAACATCAAATTGTAATCGCATCTAAACTCACATTCGGGACTAGAAGTTGCAAGTAACAATATTGAGTATGCTCTTCTCTCGCGCCATCAAGCGACCTTGAGAATCAGAAAAAGATTGCGAAAACGATCTCATCTCCCTTTAAACAAATTTTTTTTTCAAAACTTTTAGGAGAGGACAACGGCTCTTTCGAGACCCCTCTTAGTTTCATTTTTCAAACACATTCTTGTAACAGGCCCATACATGCCCACATGTCAACAAAGCTAGAATAGTGTTTGAATTTCTGCTTTCTTAGATCAAAACACTAGGAGAGTTTAAAAGTTTGTA
>ML792771.1:517802-560150 GCA_009831015.1 Picea engelmannii | reverse complement strand
GCCACTTCCTCACCTCAGTAGATTCCACGGAGCACCTTTTTGCTTCTGGGAGTCACGTCCCCCTTTTGTCGACATCAACACACTTTTCCAGAAGGGCGACAGTATCTTGATTCTCATTCTCTATTTTAATGAGAGATCTCGGATGGCACAGGGTGAAATAATACAGGCTCAATTGAATCCCTTATCATCCATTGAGAGGATGAAGCGATCCCAAGAAAAACGCAATCCTCAACAGCAAGTCCACACAATTCAAATAATATTCATGGAAGTAACTCAGAGGCTCCAACCTATACAGGACGAGGCTTTCTATATAATCACAGAGATCAAAGGCCAAGAAGCAGAATTGGAGCAAGTCATCACTGCAATGAAACAACGCTTAGAGGGACCTGTCAACGAAGATGTTATCCAAGATTTCACTGAGAAGGAGGCCATGGAACAACAAAAAGTCGAAGCAGATCGAGCCAAGATCGATTATTTTTAGGCAAAATTATCCATATCAGAGTGACTTGGGATGAGTCACAAGTGAGTGTTGGGGGCCTGTTGGCCCTTGACCAAGTTTTGAGGATCCTTGGTCATGTTTAACCTATTTTTGGGACTTCTACAGGTTATCGAAGGCGGAGCACAAGACGAAGAGGAGATCGTAGGATATCAGCCCCCTTTTAGGGATTTTTGGGATTTGACATTATGTAATGGGTATGGGGATGTTGGCCCATGGGTTTACCCATGTTTAGGCCCGATTTTGTAATGTATAAATAGATTCTAGGCGATGTAGTGAGTATGAATGGATAAGTGTGAATGACAAGTTAGTTGTAAGTGGTGCTAAGTGCAGTAATAGTTTAAGTGCTTTGTGTATGTTTGCAAGGCTGAGTACAAGTGGTTGTAAGGGACTATATGTAGTCTTTGTGCTGTAACCTAGCTTGGGGAAGGAGGATCTATCAAAGATTGTGTAGATCTCTTGTCTTTTGTAAAGTTGATCTGAAGGATCTGTGCATGTAAGAATATTGAAGAAAGATAATAAAGAAGACAAAGAGTTGGTGGACATAGCCCCAAGGTGTAGGTGAACCACGTACATTCTATGTTTTGAATGCTTTGTGCGATGTGTTAATGTGTTTATGTATTTACTTGCTTAGTGATTTGATATAAATGAATGATAGGTAGATCTGTTGTTGCTTTGTGATTAACAGTGAGAGTAAATGTCGTATCTGACCTGTGTGAATGTGCTTAGTTCTTGAATATGCTAAATATGAACTGTTTCGTCATGATAAGTGTTGCTATATGCTAGATATGGTTGAATATTGTGATGATTCGTAATTAGGGTTTTACTTGCGAAGTAGATACTAGTTAAACATTGATGAACTATATAACTAAGTGTTCTTCTAAGGTGTTACAATCACAGATCAGTGTCCCAGCTAAGGTTGAAGGCACTGAAGTCCTGCAACCACCCCTATCTCTACCTCAGGTGAGACTGCATCTGCTTCGCAGATGTTTCCGAAAGGGCCAACAGTTAGGGTTTTGTTGGTGCATTGTTGTAGTATTGAACCTTGGGTCTGCCCATGTGACAACAAAGACCTATGGTGGTCCCAACAAATACAACCTTAGGCCTAAGAAGAAAGAAGGAAAGTATAACATCCCTGATGAGCCTTCTAGAGTAGAGAAGTCTGCTAAAGATGCAACAAACATTGGCAAGGAAAATAAAGCTCAGAATCCCTCACCAATACCCAAAGGTCTTGTCCCAGAAGTGAGAGAAATTTTGAAGCCCCCTTCCTCCTTTAGCTTTGAGCACGAAATTCAAAAAATTAGGATCCCTGTGCCCCTTTCAAATCTATTCAAGCATGAAGATTTCAAAAAATCCATATCTAAGTTGTTGTAGTCTGAGCCATCTTGCCATTCCACAGACTCAGTAAATCTCCAAGATGAAAATCCAACAATCATCTTAGGTCCTATGGTAGAAGATAGAAATGATTCATCCCCTCCCTTATATACATCACTGAAAATACATTATAAGGTGTTGCATAATTGTTTGATGGACTCAGGGGCATCTCATAATCTCATGCCCAAAACTGTCATGGAAGATCTTGGATTAGAAATCACAAAATCTTATCATGATTTGTATTATTTTGATTCGAGGAGGGTGCAATGTCTTGGGGTCATCAAACATCTGGTTGTAACCTTATTTTAGCTACCCATGAAAAGTGTGGTCATCGATATCATGGTGGTTGATGTTCCTCCCAAGTTTGGCATGCTATTGTCAAGATCTTGGATAAAACATCTTGGGCGAACATTGCACATGGACCTCATATATATTATCATTCATGTGTTTGGAGAGGAGCATAGAAGACTGTACAGAGAAGCCCATTTGGCCTACATTATCAGTGATGATGCAAACCCCACCAATCATCCTATCTTTTCCCTTGATATTGATTTGGGATCCATCTTTTTGCATCTCACTGATTCCCCTGAACCTCCTCTTGAGATCAGAAAGTCCATTACTCTCTGTGAATACTCTCCTCCAATTACCTCTGTGTGGAAAATGTTCTTCGATGGAACCTCTTCTAGAGAAGGTGTTGTTTCCAGGGTGGTATTTGTTTCACCTGTTCAAAAAATTATATCTCTGTCATACAAGTTAGAGTTTGAAACTACCAGCAATGTGGCAGAATGTGAAGCTCTTGTTTTGGGTTTGAGGGCTGCAAAAGACATGTGAATTGAATATATATCAATGTTTGGGGATGTTGAGTTGATTGTTCAGCATATCAGAAATATTTTTCAGGCCAAGCACCCTCAGCTCGGGAGTTATAGGAATGAAGTGTGGGACCTAGTTGACAATTTTTTCTTGGCCTTCAACATTTCATTTGTTCCCAGAGAAGAAAACATCATGGCTGATTCTCTGGTTGTATCAACAATTAATTTCAGAATACCTCTACCACCTAAACTTAGGTATGATATAGAAGTGAAATATAGACCCTCCATACCTGACAATGTCAAGCATTGGAAAGTGTTTGAGGAAAATCTTGAGATCAAAATATTATTGGAAACTGTTGGTGAGTTTTCTACATTACACATTGATCAAGATCCTGACTCTGAAATAGATTCTCATTATGATGTTTTTCAGAACAAAATTGTTGATCATCATATTGTTCAATTGTCAAACAATCAAATCCCAAAGGGACTAACTCCTTTGGAAACATTATTTGACAGAAATGATGTGGAAGAAAAGGGTAATATTTCAAACGAGAAAGTTGATGTAGTTGAGTGCAATATTGGCACAGAGAAGGAACCAAAGTTTGTCAAGTTGTTGAGTAGCTTGTCAAGGGAGCAAAGGGTAGAATATGCTTAGTTATTGAGAGGATTCATTGATGTGTTTTCCTGGACCTATGAAGACCTCATAATATATGAAACCATCATTATTGAGCATAAGATTCCATTGAAGGAGGAGGCCAAACCATTTAGGAAGAAATTAAGAAAAATAAATCCTATGTTGTTTCCTATTATGGAAAGGGAGGTAAAGAAGTTGTTGGATGCCCAAATCATTGTCCCATTGAGATATTATGAATGGGTGGCCAACTTGGTCCCGGTGAGGATGAAGAATGGAGAAATCAGACTCTGTGTTGATTTCAGGAATATAAACAGAAGCTCTAAGAAAGAAAATTACCCTTTACCAAAGATGAAACACATATTGCAGAGGATGACAGGTGCATCCAGGATTTCCATGATTGATGGATTTTTTGGCTACAATCATATCTTTGTCCTTCCTGAAGACAAAGAAAAGACAACTTTCACCACTTCTTGGGGAACATTCATGTATGCCAAAATGCCCTTTGGATTGATGAACACAGGAGCAACCTTCCAGCGAGCCATAGCATCGCTTTCATTGGAGAAAGGGATAAATTTGTGGCCATCTATCTGGATGACATAATAGTCTTTTCCAGATATGATAAACAACATTTATGTCATCTGAGGAAAGTCTTTTTGAAATGTAGAAGGTTTGGTCTCTCCCTAAATCCCAATAAGTCTTTATTTTCCATGAAAGAGGGAAAATTGTTGGGGCACATTGTATCAACTGAGGGGGTTAGAAATGATTCGAGCAGGGTAGAATCTATTCAAACCTTGTCACTTCCTAGGTCTAGGAAGGAGGTTCAGTCTTTCCTAGGAAAAATTCATTTTTTGAGAAGGTTTGTTTCAAAAAATTTTGAATTGGTAAAGCATATCACAACCATGCTCAGGAATGGGAATGAAGTGAAATGAACAACTGAGCCCAGAGAATCCTTCAACCAAATTAAAAAAATCATTGACTGAGGCACCTGTGCTAATCAGTCCTGATTATTCCAAGGATTTTCTTATTTTTTCCTTTGCTTCATTTGATACAATGGCAGTTTTTTTACTACAAAAGAATGATGCGAGGTTGGAGCAACCTATTTCTTTTTTCAGCGGAGCACTAAGATACGCAGAGGTCAAATATGACATCATGGAGAAGTAGGCCTACGCTTTGGTGAAAGCCCTCAAATCTTTCAGAGTCTATGTTATGCATTCAAAAATCATTGCATATGTTCCTTCAACTTTTGTGAAGGATATTCTCATTCAAATTGACTTAGATGGAAGAAGGAGCAAGTGGATTGCCAAAATCCTTGAATTTGATCTAGAAATAAATCCCACCAAACTAGTTAAAGGCCAAGGTTTAGCCAAGATATTGGTTGAATCTAATTGTAAATCTTTGAAGGTTAACTTCACCAACAATTGCTCAGAAAATAAACAAGTTGAGTTGTCTGATAAAAGTTCTCAGGGAAACCCTCCATTGGAAGAATGCGCCTGGTACAAAGACATTATATATTTCTTTCAAGAGTTAAATCCCCCTGATGGTATGGGAAAAATAAAGGAAAGATATTTAAAGCTCAAATCAATTAGATATTTCCTTATTGACCAGGTCTTGTATTGGAAAGACCCTCTAGGTGTTCTTCTGAGATGTTTAGACCCACAGGAGGCCCAAAAGATTATGTTTGATTTTCATGACAGCCTATGTAGGGGACATCATCTCTAGAGAACCACAGTCTACAATATTCTCAGGCTTGGGTACTTCTAGCCTACTCTATTAACCGATGTCTGTGTACAAATTAGGGCTTGTATCAAATGTCAAAAATTCACTGGGAAGCAGGAGCTCAAGTCTCTGCCATTGAAGCCTGTGGTAGCTTCAGGAACCTTTCAGCAGTGGGGCCTAGAATTTTTTGTGGAGATCCATCCTCCTTCAAGTGGTCAGCATAGGTGGATCTTAACTACAACATATTATTTCACCAAGTGGATAGAAGCTATCCGCACAAGGAGTGCTTCTCACAGAGTAATCATTGGTTTTCTTGAAGATATTATGGCAATATTTGGTTGTTTGAACAAAATCATCACTGATAACGCTGCATCTTTCAAAGATGGACCATTGATAAAGTTTTGTGAGAAGTTCAAAATTGCATTGATCCACTCTACCCCCTATTACCCCCAAGGAAATGGATTGGAAAAGTCCTCTAACAAGAGCCTTATAAACATTATCAAAAGATTGCTAGAGGACAAAAAGAAAGCATGTGATTCAAAGATCAAATTTGATCTGTGGTCTGATAGAGTGTCAACAAAGAGGTCCCTAGGTATATCTCCTTTCCAACTTGTATATGGGATTGAAGCAGTTTTCCCTTCTCAGCTTGCCCTGCATATGGATAAATTCTTCCAAGACTGCCAGGAAAAACCCAATGATATGATTAGAATAATTCATCACCTGGTAGAAGTACAGTAGACTAGAGAGCAGGTGTTGGATAGAGCACATGAACGTCAACAAAAAATCAAGCAGGCCTTTGACAGGAAAAGAAGTAAGGAAGATTTCAAACTAGGGGATCTAGTACTCAAATGGGATGCACATAGAAAAGGTAAGGGAAAACATGGAAATTTTGAAGCCCTTTGGATTGGTCCCTTCAAGATTTCTGAGGCATTTCCAAAAAACACTTACAGGTTGTAGAATTTGGAGGGTGACAAAGTTGTTGGTAGCCTTGTAAATGGGCACATCCTGATTTTTTTTTTTTTTTAAAGCCGCAGTTAGCGTCCCACCATTGTAAATATCGTTCATGTTTTATGTTTATTTTTTTTTTAATAAGAGACTCCATAACCCAAAGAAAAGACACTGAAACTACGTGTTCTTGGTATCTTGCAGGGAGCATGCCATCCCCTGTGGAGCCAAATGTTATCACATAAAGTGTCAGAGTCTTGTGAATTTGGGGTTTTTTTCTTAAGTCTGTAGTTTTTCCTTTCTGTCCTCCTTTTTCAGACCCAATCATAAGGTTTTTTCCTTTCGACTTATTCTTTTTCTCCTTTTGCCCGCCTGAGAGGTGTTGGCCCTAAGCCTTTATGTTTTCTCTAAGGTCTTTCACTTCTCTCTCTTTACCTCTGTCACTAATCCTCTTGTTTTTCCGAGCACTCAACCATTCATCCAAGTATTTGTTTTCAGAGACCGCAAACATAAGCATAGGCGCAACACTTAGAGCAGTCTGATATGGACTCAAATCAAGCGAGCGAGCTAGATCATCTTTCAACGAAAGAGATCCATCAGGAAGATCAGATCAATGGCCATTAAACTATCGAGAGAATAAGTTTACATGAATTTTAACGTCATACAGAGGTCCGAAATCGCAAGGTCAATTTTAGACGTCAATTTCAAAAGGATGCATGGCAAAGGATCAACATGGAGAAAGTCATTTCAGAAAATATCAAGTGAGAAATTTTGATGGGCCGAGATCTCGAAATGTCATTATTCATCTGGTCCATTTGATGCAAAGGGACACATGTCACCTGATCTGAGCGATCACGATTTTGTGACTCAGATATTTCAGCATGAGCATAGTACAAACCTAGTGGGAATTAGGCCCATGATCACAACCTAGTGGCATATGGAAAGCAGGGTCATAAAGAAAAGTAAACACCTATTAAGTGGCGGGTGGCTAAAGTTTTTTGAGGAACCGATCTTGGCCGTCAAATTAAAAGTGAATCTGATTGTCGATCTAGATAGGCCATATCGCAAGATCGATCATCAAGATTTTTGAGATTGAATGGAGTAAAAGCTCTCGAAATGTGAAATCTCAAAATTTCACAGGGGAGCCTTAGGTCGTGGCTCGAGGTCACATGAAACGATGAAAAGGAGCTGCGAAAAAGGCTGAAGTGCTCGATTTGGTCACAAAGAAAGAGCTGCATGACCTTGAGGCGCCATAATTGACTTAAAGGAGTCATGATCTCATCTGGGACAATTATGGGTGTCAGGTTTTTATCAATCCTGACAAAAGTAGTTAATGGAAATGGGGGGAGGTAGTTGAAACCTTGTTTCACCTTGTAAATGGGAAGCATGGAAAAGATGGCCGTGGAGGCAGACTTTCATCCCAAGGTCTCCCTGTTAATGGATTTTCCTGCAAATCCCATGCTGATCGGATTTGTGCACCATTTGGAATTCTATTGGGACATGTAGTGTGAAAACAGGGACTATTAGTAGATCCAACCAATATCATAGTAATTATGGAGTTAGAACTTCCTACATCAATAAGATAGTTGAGGGAAACATTAGGTCATACAGGCTATTATAGGAAATTTATCAAAGGATATGCGCAAATCACAACTCCGATGGAAAATTTGTTGAAGAAGGAAGAAAAGTTTCAATGGAATGAGGACTGTCAAAAGGACTTGGACACCTTGAAACAAAAGCTAGTAACCATGTCGATTTTGATATTTCTCGATTGGAACAAATAATTCCATGTACATTTCAATGCATAGTCCATAACATTGGGCGCAATACTATATCAACTAGGGGAAGGAGGCATAGATCACCCAATTTCTTTTTCAAGTAGGAATTTGTCTATAACATAGAATAATTATAATACCATCGAACGAGAAGGATTGGAAATGGTATATGTGCTACAAAAGTTCAGAAATTATTTACTGGGGTGTCATTTTAATATGTATATAAACCATTCTACATTAAAATAATTAGTCAATAAGCCAGTGTTGGGTGGGAGAATATGCATATGGATACTATTGTTCCAAGAATATGATTTTGAGGTGATAGTAAAATCGGGGAAGCTAAATGAAGGGATATATCATCTATCATGCATATTGTTAGGAGAAGATGCATGAAATTTAGATGATAGATTACCAGATGCACATCTATTTGCAGTGAATAAGGTGGATGATTACTTCTCGGACATCATACAGCTTCTAAGTACATGCTTGGCTCCATCAAATATGAACGTAACACAAAAGAAAAAACTAGTCATGAAAGCAACCGATTATTAGTTGATTGGGGGTAGATGGAATATTGAGACACTACATGTTGGAACATGAGAGAACAATGATACTTGAAGAAGAACATGACGAGGTTCTAGGAGGACATTATGCAAGGAGAGAAAATGAACAAAATATTTTGTGTGCAGGTATTTGGTGGCCTACGCTTCACAAAGATGCGAAGGAGGACTACCAGTCATATGATGTATGTCAAAGAGTGGGAAATCCATCTAGGAGGGATGAAATTCATTTATATCCATAGGTTACGTTGCAATAATTTGATAAATGGGCCACATACTTTGTAGAATAAATTAAGCCATATAAGAAATAAGATTGGGGGAAAGGTACATCATCACTGTGATGAAGTATTTGACAATATGGGAATAAGCCGCCCCAGTTACAGATTGCACCATAGAGACTGCTATGAGGATTTTGTTTGAGAATATAGTCACAAGTTTTGGATGTCTATGTATATTACTCAGTGATCAAGGAACACACTTTCATAATAAGACAATTGTAACATTGATTGAGGAGTTTCAAATCCATCATTAGAAGAGTACATCGTATCATCCTCAAGTGAATGGAATTGTGAAGGATTTCAATAAAATCTTGGAGAATGCCTTGAAAAAAATTTGCAATGTATGGAGAGACGATTGGTACTTAATATTTCTTGTAGTGTTATGGGATTACATAACAACAAGTAAAAATTTGACAGGTCAAACACCTTTCATATTGGTGTATGGGTAGGAAGTAGTGATGCCAATGGAGTTCATTCTACCTATCTTACGCATTGCAAAAATCACCGAGCTATCAAACATTGGCACAATAAAGGAGAGATTGGCATAGTTAGTACAACGCAAGGAATATCAACTTGTCACAAGTTTTCGTCAGCAAATTCAGAAGGCTAGAGAGAAAGCTTGGCATGATCGAAACATCAAACACAAAAAGTTTCAAGTGAGAGATCTAGTACTACTCTATGACAACAAGTTCATGCAACATCCAAGAAAGTTTAGAATGCACTGGTTAGGACCCTATGTGATACAAAACATAACAGAGATAGGTGTTGCACAATTATAAACCTTGAATGGAGAAGTCATTGGAGGAATGGTGACTGGAAGATGGTTGAAACTGTATAGACTCGCAGGGATGATTTTTGGGGCTAAATTTCGCTCATGGGCTAATTTTCCATGGTTTTTCCAAAAACGATATTCGTTATTTTAAAAATGATTCACCCAAATTCTAGAGGATACAATTATTTTAACTTAAAAATCACCAAAATTTTATAAAAACTATAGAAAATCCTTAAAATTTGAATTTTTTTACAAAAATATCACCAAACATTTATAGTTGGAATATGAAGGATTAGTAAGATTTGCCAAGGTTTCTACATTTTAAAATAAATTTCCATCCTTAAAATCATCCCTGGTATAGAGATGACCAAAAATATGTGAAGTAGCTTGGGTTTCACTAGAACTCATGTATTATAGTAGTTGTACCATAGTAGGAAGGCAAAACACAGAAAAAAAAAGGATAAAAAGGAAGAAAATCAAATAAAAATTAGATAGAGAGAAAAGAAAAAGATTACAGAGTACAAGGCCTTGGAGATTCCACATAAAGAATGGTTATCACACACTATAATGGAACTGCATCAATTCACGAAAGAATACATAGAACAAACAGACTGTGAAGCACACCGATGCAACAATATGAACCGTTGCACAATTTGGAAATGACAAGATTGTTAAAATCATTAAATCGTGGAAACGATGGCTACAAAGAAGGAATAACAAGCCATAAAGTTTTCATAGATTTTTAAATGGTAAAAGGCATCATAAATCATGATAGATAGGTAGTATAAGGGAAAAATCACACACTGTATTTGGTAATAAAGGAGCATTTAGTTCAAAAATCATCAACCACGATGGTGGATTGGCACGAAGACACAAAAAAAGAAGAAGGTTGTGAAGGGTAAGTCATTCTTGCATGTGAGGATGAGAAAAACAGAGTGAACCCGAGTGAATTCAAGAGCACCAGAGTTGAGCCACAACCACCCATGAAGATACATATAGCTAGTCCATGGATTCGTCATAGGAAACAAATGGCACTGCCAAAATTTTGAGCATCATCTAGAACAACGAGAAAACCGAAAAAGTGACCAGTAGTGACACTAGAGTTCGAGGAGGTATTCAAAGCTCTAGCTTCGGCACCACATGCAATCTTTCACAGATATTACCTACCACTGTGGATGGACAATACACCACCTTTGAATGTACCAACCTATGCGTAGTACCCACTACCGATAGCACGAGTTCCAGATGGTGAAAGCAGTGAAGAAGATATGCTTGGGAAGATTTCTAACCTTAAGTTTATGGACCATGAAATCATTAATCCATAGAAATTCCCATAGTTGTCCAGGGAGAAATATTTGTGAACTATGAGCATCCTAGGCACAAGAACAATCCTGATATAGCCACAGGAGTGGGCATCATGATTGCATAAGGCATGAATATTGAACCTATTGGATATTCCACATTCTGGGAGGAGTACAAAAATTAATGCATGTGTGAAGGTATTGCTAAGCTATGTTCATGGGGGGACACTATGGCTTGATCCCCCAATATCAATCGATATTGTGTTGATTGTGTGTATTATAGGACTAGAAAAAGTGGGAAAAGATCGCTTCTTGTTGTTCAACAAGGTGGGAGAGAAATCCCTCTCCAAGTTGATGAAATAAAAATTCTAGACGTTTAAGGGAAAGAGGGGTCTAGATGTTAAGAGCATCAATGATAAAAATGTGAGGTTTGGGACATAGGTATTGGCTTGCAAGCTTCTGCGAAAATGTCTCAAAGATGAAGTACCAACTACAGTCATTACAGTCGCAGAGAAATTTGTTGAAGGGGTTTAGATGATCTGGGATACCGTTTTAGTAAACCAATTTTTATAGGATTGCACAGAGGCCTAGGAAAATGGCATAGAATTCCATTACACATGGTTGTTGATCTTGATTGCGATGATCAGGTGGAAAGAACCAGGGTATTACCATTGCATGCACACATTAGGTAGAAACAATTTGGCTGCGAGGTATGCCAACTTATGGAACACAACAATTAAGAGAAGACAAAATGATAGTAACGAAACATTTTTTGTATACTTGGAAAATATCACATATTTAGATAGGGACACACCATGCATATCAACCGAAATGGTCACCGCATATAAGGATATTGCATGGTTTAGATTAGGAATACACCACATGTACGTGCAGGCCAAGAAGGACCCATCATGCAAATGGTTTCCAACTAATTAAAGGTTGAAAATAAAGGACATGAGCTTGATATTCAATGACTGGGACAAAGACTCGAAAATCCTAGTCGAGAAAATATGGCACTCAGATGAGGGAGAAGAGAAAGAAAAAAGTGATGAGGATCCTGATGATGAGAAAAAAAAATGGTGCAGGAGATCATCCCGGGCCATCCACAATAGAGGAGCAACAACCAGTCACAATAATAGGGACACAAAGGAAGGATACAAGGAAAGAAAAAGCATGAGGAGCACGCAATAAAATTAAGGTGAATAGAGAGACCCCATTATATATATATTAAATAATGATGATATGGAAAAAATTGGATACTAGGTACAGGATGCCACAGAAGAAATATGGGAGGAAGAAAGAAGGAAGCAAGAACAACAAAAAAATAAAGCACAAGATCAGCTAGTAGCACTCTAGAAGAAGTTGGAAGTAGCAAGCACCATGAAAGAGCAAAGGATTGGGGAAGGACCATCCATGGTGCTAAGGAGAGAAGCAAAAAGCACGCAGTCGACTCTAACACAACTAACAGTAGGCCATAGAACCTTATAGATTGAGAAAGATGTGTTGGAGTTTACAATGGGCAAGTTACAAGAGTAATTAAATGTGCTAGGATATCTCAATATAGTCGTATCAAGGATGCCCATGCAAAGAATATAGGACTTGCAACCAGGACTATTGCAAGAAATGAATAATAGAGGAGAGGAATCACAAAGAGAGTTGGAAAGAATAAGGAATGAAAGAACCCAATTACAAGAGAAGTATGGCACGACACTTCAACAAAAGAGGGAAGTTGAAGGAAGAGTAGAATAAGTTCTTAAGAATAAAGATGAGGCTCAGGAGAGGGCCAAGAAATAATTAAAGGAAAAGGACAAGGATGAAGGGATAGTGCAAAAAACCCAAGAAGTTTTCCAAAAACTATATAAAGTAATCCCAGAAGTCCCCATAGTAGTAGAAGATACTATGGAGGAGAATGTTTTGAAAATCGGGGATGTCATTAAAGGATTCCGTGAGCATATTAAGGACTTAAAACTACGAAGTGTGCCAGGAACACCATCGGAGGTGTGCGAAGGCATGGAGAGAATGTTGATGACAATAGTTTCCAATATTAAGAAAGTAGAAGGAGAATGCACCAAACATTATGAGGAGAGAACACATATATGGACTGATTTGGTAGAAGACCTGGAGATGAAGGAAGTGGAATCAAAATTAAGAGAAGAAAAAGAAAGAGCACATACAGATTCATAGAAGATACCAACACTTCCACCAACAGAGCGAATGAAAACAATTTTAGCACAGAGGAAGTCATACATGGAGGTAGAAAATATGATGGATCAACAAAAGGTCCTTCAATACAGACTGGGACCACTGCAAGAAGAAGCAGTGAGGGTAATTGGAGAATTGGCCACTATGCAAGGTAAGGTCAAGTAGGTAGCAATTGAAGTAGAGGACAAAATTACAAACTTGATCACGCAGGGGGCAGAGGAGACAGCAAAAACAAAGGCCACCATCATCAAATAAGTGGAGGTAGAAAACGTTGCCTCTCAAAACTTCATTTCAAGTATGGAAGGGCATGTTGAATTTTTTACTTATACATCTACAAGTTACAATTCTTTTTATTATTATAATCATTTAGCACATTAGCTGCATAACTAAGATCATTGAAAGAGAGGCAATCACAAAAATAATAGAGACACGCATTTTATCTTGGGAAACACTCATGGGGGAGAAAAAACAACAAGAACTTCCTCAATATGGATAGACTAAAGACTGAACAAAATATTCTCCTCTACTCCTTCACTAGGAAGAGTAGCACACCACTTAACAAATAAATACCAAGACACGGAACAAGAACCCTCCTTAATGTCACACTTAGTTGCAGTAGCAGTTCCTCCAATATTTGCACACTTCTTCATAGTTGTAGACCTAGTGTGGTGTGTGTAAATTAGGCATTGTCATCTCTTATAAATACTGGTCTGGGAAGACTATAATTAGGTGACAACAACACCCCATTCCCTCCTGGGGATTCTACGACCTCCCAGTCTTAGATATTCTAAATTATCAATTTGAATTGGTTCTTTGGGCCTTCAATAGACCCTGAGAAATTTATACACTCACACAAGTCCCCTTGATGTCACGTGCAAGTTCGGACTACTCACACCTCCACTCTCGGTGCTTGGTGAAAATTATCAATGAGTACTAGTCTCGCACTAGACTCCTTTTCCTTAAGTGACCATGGGCTATAACCTCAACCAATCCTTCGCCACTTTAGTCTCCGACGATTCTACAACCTCCTCTTATGTTTCTTTCCAAAACAGTTTCCTCCAAATTCATGGATCTCTGCCACGCATCTCTCTGGATCTGACAGTCCAGCTGTTATTTTGAGTTTCGTGACTTCGAGAAACTTCACTCACTCCACACTTACTTCCTCCAGGTCTCTAACTTCCATATTCTTTAACCTGCTTCCATGTGTCTCCTTGCAACCAACGATTAAGATTTGTCTCGTGAATTCACAACTTCAATGATCCCACCTTTCAATGCTTTAAATTTTCCCAAACTCTGACCTCCGAAATACCTCACGATTAACCTTCTTGCAACTCCTCTTATATCTAGCGGTCTAAAATGATCCCAATCCCTCCTAGACAGATCTCGCTTTGCTAAATTGGAGAAACCTCAATGGACTCCTTCTTTAGATGATTTCTCACCATTCTTCCTCTTGATATTGTTCTTTCTGAACTCTTGTCTCCTTAGAATACTCCTTTCGACACTTGGTCGAATTTCAGCATATGCACTCTTTACAACAGGTTCTCTCCTGAAATTTAGCCACTCTATTGGTGATTCTCACTATTCCTCCTGATCTTCTGAGTCAAAAGACTCAGTCATGCACTCCTTCCGGACGCTATGCACTCCTTGCACACACAATTCATGTTATCTCTTCCAATCTTGTGAGTCGAGATAGACTCTGTCAACACACTCCTTGATACACAAGGATACAAGTCTACAATGTTGAATATTTGTGATATACCCACATCTTCTGGCAGATCTATCTCATAAGCATTCTCACCAAATTTTCTTAGGATTTTTCACGACCCTGTCTTCTTCAAATTTAGTTTATTATATTTTGCTCTTGGGAACCTCTCCTTCCTAAGATGTGCTAGAACTTGATCTCCAACTTCAAACTGAAGTTTCCTCCTGTGTCAATCAACTATGCGTTTATATTCATTGTTTCTCTTCTTCAACTACTCTTTGATATGATTATGAAGCTCTTGCATTTCTGTAGCGAAGTCTTCGGTTCCAACGCTCCTAAATTCACTATGCTCCAGATCTATTAACTCTGAAACTCCCCTCGGATTCATTCCATATACTATTTGAAATGGAATTTTTTTGGTACTTCTATTCACTAAATCATTATATGTAAACTCTTCTTATGCTATAATCTGATCCCACTGACTATGATGTTCAGTGACCAAACTCCTCAGAAAATCTCCTAAACTTTGATTCACCACTTTAGTTTGTCCATTTTTTTTAGGGTGATATGCAGAACTAAAGGATAGTTCGGTTCCCATCTTCTTCCACAATGTTCTCTATAAATGACCAACAAATCTAGTATCCATGTCTGAAACAATACTCCTAGGAAATCAATGGAGTCTCACTAGTCTGAAACAAATTAGCAATGTGCGTTGCATCACTAGTCTTCTGAAATGGGATAAAGTGTACCATATTTGAAAATCTATCCACTACCACAAATATGGAATCACTTCCTCTTTCTGTCCTCAATAATCCCAACACAAAATCCATGCTTATTGTATCCCAAAGCCTCTCTTGAATAGGCAATGGTTGATACAACCCAATATTCTACTTCTTTCCCTTAGCATACTGGAAAATATTACATTTGTTCACAAACCTCTTCACCTCTGTTATCATACCTGGACAATAATATGAACCGTTCAAATGTGCAAACATTTTTTCATGGTTGAAATGTCCGGCTAGACCTCCACTGTGCTTTTCCTTCAGTGAATTCTCCCTCATCGAACACTTTGGTATGCAATATTGGAATACTTTCAACAAACCATCCTGAATCATATATTCATCCCACTAGATTATGTCTCTTAGCACAAGGTTTTCACATGCTTCATATGTTTCCTCAAAATCTAGATCATCATGATACATTTACTTAAGGTGGTCAAACCCCAAGGTCTTCACTTGAAATTTCTGCAGAATTAGACATCTCCTGCTCAATGCATCAACAACCTTGTTAGCATTACCAAAAATATGTTTAATGAAAAAAGTGAAAATTTGCATAAAATCTATCCATTTGGCATGTCTCTGGTTTAACTTATCTTGTTTGGTTATGAATTGTAAATCTCGATTATCACTATACAGAAAAAACTATTTTAAAATTAGATAGTGTCTCCACTTCTTCAAGGCTTGAATTATGGCATATAAATCTTTATCATATGTGGAGTACTTCCTTTTAGCATCATTCAACTTCTCAGTGAAATATGCAACATGCCTATTATCTTAGCTTAAGACCACTCCAATTACAACTCTACTCACATCACATCTCACCTGAAATGTCTTCCCAAAATCCGATAGTAACAGAATCATTTTTTATGTTATCTTCTGGTTGGCCCTTGACCAAGTTTTGAGGATCCTTGGTTATGTTTGACCTATTTTTGGGACTTTGATAGGCTGTCAAAGGTGGATCGCAAGACGAAGTAGAGATCGCAGGATCTTGACCCCTTTTTAGGGATTTTTGGGATTCAGGATTATGTAATGGGTATGGGATTTCGGGCCATGGGTTTACCCATGTTTAGGCCTATTTTGTATGTATAAATAGATGCTAAGGTGATGTAGTGAGTATGAAAGGCTAAGTGCCCTTTGGATAGATGCAAGTGATGGTTGTAGTCCAATCTATGTGATTGATAGTGCTAAGTGCTAAGTGGAGATTGCTTTTGTGCATACTATGTGAGACTTGTAGAGCTAAGTGCAAGTCATTGTAAGAGACTATGGAAGGTTGTGTTCTTAGATATACTCGGGGAAGGATGATCTATCGAGCTGCGCAGATTCCTTGTCCTTTGTGGAGTATGGTTTTTGAGGCTCTGTGCATGTAAATAATTGAAGAAGATAATAAAGAAGAGAAGAGTTGGTGGATGTAGCCCCAGGGTGGGGGTGAACCACACACATGCTATGTTTCTCTGCTTTGTGCGATGTATTGATGTGTTTATATGTTAATGTGCTTAGTGCTTCAATATAGATGAATGATAGATAGATTTGTTGATGTTAGTGCTTATATACTTTAGATCTGAATGAATATCGTGATACTCTGTAATTAGGGTTTAGTTGCGTTGTAACTAAGACTGGATATTGATGAATGTTAACTGTTGATTGCTCTGTCAAGTGTTATAATCACAGATTTATGTCTCGGGTGAGACTTCATCTGCTTCGCAGGTGTTGTCGAAAGGGCCAGTAGTTAGGGTTTTGTTGGTACGTTGTTGTAGTGTTGAACCCTAGGTCTACCCCTATGCCAACAAATGGTTCCGTTTCTAGGACCTGAAACTGTGATTGCTGGGAATTGAGGAAAAAGAAGCTTTATGCGAAGATCTGACCTAAAATTGTGAAAGCTCTATGCGTAGATCTATCACTCTAGTGAGAAATATTCTACTAGATCTGTGAAGCTCTATGCTAAGAAAAGAAGCCCGATCAAGAGAAAAGAGGTAAGATCTGAACTCTTTGTGCTCTGATAGAGGTAAGAATAGTGAAATTTTTTAGATCTGGAAGCTTTGTGCTCTGTTGAAGATAAGATTAGTGGAAATTTTTGTTTCTAAAGTATGGATCTAGGTATGTTTGATAAGATTTGTCATAGCTTGAAAAATAGGGCACTGATAGAAGAAATAAGATTTGATATGCATAGATCTGATAAGAATAGTCAAAGATATGTTATACCTATGCATAGAGAGAATGTTTGGACTAACAAATGGATGAAGGATCCTAAAAAAAAAAATTTGCAGGTTAGCTACCATGATCCTAGCGCTCAATACAGGAAAAGATGGGAATCATTTAAGAGAAATAGAGGATTAACCCTTTTTTACAGTTGCAGAAGACCGAGACATCTAGCTAAGGAATTCCCTGGAAGAAGACCTAGTTGCCTCTGTTTCAAAGCTATGGACCATGAAGTTTTGGATTTCCATAGAATGATTTCTAAGCATGAAAAAATGAATATGAGACAAGAAGAACATGAGGAAGGTTAGGCAATAGATATTATGATAGAACCCTAGAAAGAATCAGAGAAAATATTGCTACAGGTGAAAGAAACCCTGAATGACCATCGACATATTAATTTACCATAGATATTCAAAGAAAAAGAGTGCATACAAGAAAGAATAGGAGACTTCGACATTGACTGTGTTCTAGATGAGGAAACACAAGTAAATATTATGACAAAAAGAACTTGGGAAATTCTAGGAAAGCCTGCTATTATTCCTTCATTGGGAGGAATAGGGTTATTTAGAGGAAAGCTAATAAACCTATGTGGAAATCTCATGCAAATATCTATGAATGCCAATGGAACTTCGACAGAGGAAGAATTTGAAGTTGTTAAATTTATTGAGAACAACGCTCCATTTTCTATGTTACTAGGGAAACCTTGGATTGAAGGAGATCATGCCAAAATAAAATAAGAATAAATCCTAGAGTAGAAGAAGCAAGAGTTAAAAGATTTCATGACTAGGAGGACTGCACACTTGATTGAAGAACAGGAGAACCGAGCAAAGCTATTTAAAACCATGGATTTGGACGTCGAAGTAGGAAGAACACTAAAATACCTGTAGAAGGCTGAAGTACCTATTCCACATACAGATGAAGTATTACCCCTGATTTCTAGGAAAGAATCTCAACAATGCGAAGTTACTGTGCCAAAAGAAGATAAGAATCAGAATGAAAAAAGGAATTCAGAGACGAAGCTCACCGGAAAGAAGGCTGGAAAACTAAGTAAGAAGAGAGATAAGATTGAAAAGTTATAGAAGGTTCCATAGGGAACTTCGCAGAAGAAAAATTTGCAAAATTGGAACTTCGTCGGGATATCAGAACTGTGTCACATGGCACTTCGCAGTTTTGATATCTCGACGAAGTTCCAATTATAACCGTTATCCGTGATGTCATTGGGAATAGTATAATCATTATACCGATGAACTGAATGGGTAGAAAGGCATTTATGGTCAGAAATTTAGCCACTAGACCGTTGGGACCGTGGTGTAATGGACATAACTGAGTTAATGAAGGTTTCTCACCCATTGCAAGAGATCTATTGCCAAGTTATCTATTTATCCCATCGCACCACGAAACAAGAACAATTTTTCTAACCATGAATCTGAGCCCATAGAATAGTTGATTTTTCATAATGATCATCGTTCTATCACCATCCATCTCGTTTCATTGAGAAGTTACTCTTTGAACTTGAGATATTCAACCACGAGTGTGCATGTCAGGCAAGCTTAGTGCTACAAAGAAAATTGTCGAAGAAGTTCTCATTGACCTAATGACTGAAAGAGTAATGTCTAAAAGAGAAATTTCTCCAAGTATTCAATCGTCATCGATGAGAGGAGTGCAAGCCTCTCCGTGGACTGCTCGCAGAGCCAGATCATCCTGAACATCAGCAGAAAAGAGAACCAAACAGAGAGATGACCTAGAAAATGCGAAGCTAATCCTGACCATATTTCCCAATTACATCTTGCCTCTGGCCAGCGCGGTGAGCCGTGATAGTGTGCCAAGAGATTTTTAGTACACCATGGTTACTGTGTACCTCTCGAAGAGGATACGCGCTATGAGAGCACAGAAGGACAAGATTGCAACGTTGAAGTTTAGTGAATTCAACCTCAGAGATCACAAGAACTATAGCATGCTCGCCCCATATAAATACTTGACCAAGCTAAAGGGGAACAACTCAAAGATAATCCCCCAACCATGGAATATGAACCTCGCACAATCCACCCTGTTAAATGTAATGAAAATATGACACTTTGAAAGGCACCAGGAAGTGATTGGCTGTGTCAAGATATTACTTTCATGTTACTATGGTGGATACTTATGGCTATACCATCGTATCATAGTCGATCTGATGCTGATCCATAGGATCATCGGATTAAGTATGCAAGGAACCGACCCGCAGGAGTTCTATCCAAGAAAAGTAACAGATCGCACACTAGCACATATGATCAAGGATACATATGATGATGTTGAAAAGGGGACGCGAGGCTACAAGGTAGCCTCCATCCATAATGGTGCAACTTTTCGAGCCCTCCAGCTAATAGCCAGAAAGTTAGTAAGGAAGAACAGACCTATGCAGATCACAAGATTTTTCGTTGACCTTGCAGGGAAGTGTGTGGAAGGTCTACAGATGAACTGGGTGAAGTACCTAGTTAATCAGTTGGAACTAGAGTACCGCGAAGCACACGATTAGGGCTACGAGTTTCACTTTAGCTAGCTCTTGATCCTCATCACGTTTATTTCCTGGGAGATGGCAGAAGGTGAAACCTTCCTGGATATCGATCCATTTGATTCGCTTTCCATGAAGTTCACCACACTCTGGTACTCGAGTGATATGAATAAATAGTGGTAGTCGAACGTTGTTTTTCATACATATTACCTTCAGCTAAAGAGAGCCATCGAAGTGGAACCTCGCATGACTCTGAAAACCCTACATAGGATCTGACCCCTGATGAATTTCATTGTAGATTGACACTTCATCTAGCTTACAATGCAAGCCAATAAACATAAGGAGCATCTTCAGTCATACTACAAACTCACAAAAGAGGACTTGGAGGAGATCACTAAGGACTGGTCGATAGACCTCCTTATTCCCGTAGACACCGAAGAGATGTATGACCCTAACAACCCAGAAACCACACACAAAGAACATGATACACCCAAGCCCAACAGAAGGAAGAAGATCAGAGAGGTCCAAGACTTAAGCAATGCCTCAGGCAAGACTGCTTCAATATCACTTGACCGAGGGGGTGATGATGAATTAGAAAAGATAAATGGAAAAGGAGTTGAACAAAATCAAGGTGAAGTAACAACGCCTAGAGATGAGACCTATCCTTTGAAGAAGAGGAAGGTTTCTCCCCCGAAGCCTTCTTTCCAAAAGAAATCCTGAGCCACTTTGACAAAAATGTAGACTGTTCTTACTGCCAATGATTTTGAATTCATCATCGTAACTTTAAATGAAACTTCGTTGGAAATCATGGAGAAAAAAGAATCCAATAAGGAGGAAATGTACGATAGAATTGAGGTCAAACTTCGAGGGGTACAACGTGCCTTTTAGTCTATTTTCACAGTCTCCATTGTGCCCCTACCATTAGGAAAACCAAAGTTGGGAGATGATTCGACCCAACTCTGTCGACTAGATGAAGCGATCGAAGCTCGCCTCTGTCGTGCTCAATAAGAAACATAACAAGCCACCCGAGCCTTGAAGCAAGTGCAAGGCATAATCATAGAACAACGCAGAGTTGTAGAATAGAAGAAGGTTGCTCTCCAGGCAAAGTTTGAAGAAGAGAAAGCACAGATGCAACAAGAAAAAGAACAGTTGCTCATAGAGAAACTTGAAGTGAAGGAAGCATTCAACAGAGCACTCTGCTGTGTGACAGGCTTAGAGACAGAAGAAGAATACCAAGTCACACATCAAGTAGAGCAGCTTGCAGAAGCTATCCAATAGCTACAACAACGAATAGTAGACTTAGAGCTCTGCACAGTGCCCAACACCCTGCAGGATGTGACAGACCAAAGATAATAAATTGCTCGAAGTGCAATTGAGAGAATAAAGTCCCTTGTCATGGAATGTAAGAAACTCATTGATATTAGTGCCGAAAACTATGAGAAACTCATTGAGAATCCATAACTGAAGGCACTAGAGTCACAACTCCAAGAGGTGAAGTATCAAGAAGAAATGATACAAGTGCAGTTGAAGCCCCTGTCAGTTGTGGAAAGAATAAAACGATCCCAGGAGCAGTGCACTGCCCATCAGCAAGTCCACACTATCCAGAGCAAAGTCATGGAAGTGACTCAGAGGCTCCAACCTGTACAAGATGAGGCTTACCAGCTGTTCACACAGATCGAAGGCCAAGGAGAGGAAATGAAGTAAGTCATCACTGCAGCTGAAAAATGCCTAGAGGGACCTATCAACAAAGCATTCATACAAGAGTTTACTGAAAAGGAGGTCGTGGCATGACAACAAGTAGAATCATCTCAAGCCAAGCTTGAGGATTTTGAAGTAGAAATAGTCAGAGCAAAGTGACTCGGGATGAGTCATGGCTGAGTGTTGGGGACATGTTGGCCCTTGACCAAGTTTTCAGGATCCTTGGTCATGTTTGACCTATTTTTGGGACTTCGACAGGCTGTTGAAAGCAGAGCGCTAGACGAAGTGGAGATCTCGTCCCGTTTTTAGGGAATTTTGGGATTCAGGATTATGTAATGGGTATGGGATGTCGGGCCATGGTTTTACCCATTTTTAGGCCTATTTTGTATGTATAAATAAATTCTAAGGTGATGTAGTGACTATGAATGGCTAAGTTCCCTTTGGCTAGATGCACGTGATGGTTGTAGTCCAATCTATGTGATTGATAGTGCTAAGTGCTAAGTGGAGAATGCTTTTGTGCATACTATGTGAGACTTGCAGAGCTAAGTGAAAGTCATTGTAAGAGACTGTGGAAGGCTATGTGCCTAGATATACTCAGGGAAGGAGGATCTAGTGAGTTGTGGAGATCCCATGTCATGTAACTGAATGAACAAGCTAATAAAGAAGAGAAGAGTTGGTGGACGTAGCCCCAGGGTGGGGGTGAACCAAGTACATGCTATGCTTCCCTTCTTTGTGCAATGTATTAATGTGTTTATATGTTAATGTGCTTAGTGCTTCAATATATATGAATGATAGATATATATGTTGATGCTTTGTGCTTAAATACTTTAGATCCGAATGAATACTGTGATACTCTGTAATTAGGGTTTAACTGCATTGTAAATAAGATTGGATATTGATGAATGATAACTGTTGAGTGCTCTGTCAAGTGTTAGAATCACAGATCTGTGTCCTAGCTAAGGTTTCATACATCTGAGTCCTGCAACCCACCCCTACCTCTACCTCGAGTAAGACTTCACTTGCTTCGCAGGTGTTGCCGAAAGGGCTGGTAGTTAGGGTTTTTTTGGTGTACTTTTGTAGTGTTGAACCCTAGTTCTACCCCTATGCCCACACTTCTCCTTCAATATGTTGAAGCTCTTCTCAGCCTCTTCTATCCATATGAAATACTTATGTCTTTTCTTCAATGTATCCATCATTTATACACCAATCTCACTAAAATTTTGGATGAACTTTCGGTAAAAAAATTCTAATCCACGGAAGCTTCTTACCTCAAATATACTCCTTGGTGATGACCATTCTATGATTGGTTTCACCTTTACGAGATACATCTTCAATTCATTCGAAGAGATCGCAAAACCCAAATAAATGGGTTCTGTCTTCATGAAAGAGGATTTCTTTAAATTGATCAACAACTTCTCTCATTGTAAGCTCTTCATCACTAATGTTAAGTGCCTCAGATGCTCTTCTTTAGTTTTACTGAAGACCAGTATATCATCCAGATATACGATCACAAACTTGCGAATAAAATATTTCAACACTTCATTCATCAACCTCATAAAAGTACTCTGGGCATTGGTTAAGACAAATGGCATAACAAACCATTCATACAATCCCTCATTTGTCTTGAAGGTTGTTTTCCACTCATCACCTTCTCTCATCCTTATATGATGATATCCACTTTTCAAATCTATCTTTGAAATATAATTCGCTCCACTTAAACAATCCATAAATTCATCCATTCTTGGAAATGGAATTTTGTACCTAATGGTAATCTTATTTATGGCCCTTGAGTCTTTACACATTCTCCATCATCCTTCCTTATTTGGACTCAACACAATTGGTACTAGGCATAGACTCAAGCTTTCTCTAACCAAACCTTTGTCTAACAGATCCTGAACCTATATTTTCACCTCCTCATTCTCTTGAGGTGTCAACCTGTACGCTTCTTTTCTCAGAAGGCTTGCTTCTAGTATCAAGTAAATGTGATGGATGATACTTTTGATAGGTGGTAATGAGCTTGGTAACTCATCCACTACTATGTCAGCAAAAATTTCCAATAGCTCCTGAATTTCCTAGGTAAATCTTCCACATAAGTACTTGTAAGGATGATTTTCATCTTCCTCACTACAACAAACTGGATCTCTTGTTCTTTCTTAACTTCACTCAGGAGTTCCTTCCCACTCATGAGAAGTATACTCATGCTGGCTTCTTCCTTCACTTTCTTCTCTTCAATTGGTAGAAACATATGTGTCCTACTATTCCTCTTCAAGGTATAGGTATTTATCCTCCCATCGTGAATGAAATTCCTATCATGCTGCCATGGTATTTCCAAGAAACCATGACATACATCCATGGGAATCACATCACATAGAATTTCATCTCTATATCCTCCTATTTTTAATTCAACCAGAAATTGTTTAGTGACTGTTACCTGATGGCCTTTTTGGACCCATGAGAATTTATACGATATCGGATGTGCATTCATCTCCAGCTCTAATTTCTCCACCATCTTTGTGGATACTAAATTATCAGTGCTCCCACTGTCAATTATCACCTTGCATACTCTGTATTTAGTCTTGCAAGTTGTCCCAAACAAATTGTTCCTCTGCACCGACTTTTCAATTTTTGGCTCTGGTTTTAAGAGAACTTCCTTCATCATCAAATATCTCCCATATTATATACCTTCTGTCTCAACATGTCACTTCTGCACTTCTGAAATGTGAGCTTCACCTCCCTCTTTCTTCCTCTTGGAAAATTCCCAAGACATGTTTCCTACCTTTCCACAGGCATAATACTTTATCTCACCTCCTCTACCTCTTCCTCTTTCTCTAGGAAAAGATTTTCTACCACCACTATGCCTTCCTTGGAAAATTCCTCTTCTCTCAGAGTGACTATGTGGTTTTTCCACCTCACCTTTGGGTTTTGGTGACTTGTCATGGGCAACTCCTTTGCCTTTGTTCAAGATTCTACCTTTTTTTGTTGACTTTTCTTCCTGGCAAACTTCTCCTCCACTTTTAGTGCAATATGGTACGCATCCTCTATTGTCCTTACTGTCATCATGTTGATCTCGTCTTGGATTTCATATCTCAGGCCATTGATGTACCTGACAACTTTTTCCTCATCCCTCTCTTTTTTTCCAACCCTGATGTTCATTCTGTAGAACTCCTCTGTGTACTCCTTCATAGTCATTCCTTTCTGTCTCAGGTTCTGCAACCTTTTGAACATATTTATCTAGTAGTCCTTGGGTATGAATTTCTCCTTTATCGTGGCTACCATTCAATCCCAACTCTTAGTATTATATTTTCCTTTACTTCTCCTATCATCCTGTAGTTCATCCCACCATAATGTTCCATGTCCTTTCAACATGGTGACAACATGTTTCACCTTTTTCTCTTCATCGACATCTTCATAGTCGAAATAATTGTCCATTTCTTGTATCCAATCAAGCGATTCCTCGATGTCTAAATTACCTTCATACATTGGGATGTCTACTTCTCTCTAGCTCCCAACTCAACAACCTCTTTCAGCAAGCGCTCTTCTGCAACATCCTCTGCTACAACTTCTTCAACTTCTACGTCTTCATTTTTTGCATCACTGACGTCTCTAGAATTAGGTGCTCTCCTTTATGTTGTTTCCATGGCATCCAACCTTTCTCTGAGTTCTTTCATATTCCTTTCCATAGATCTATTTTCTATGGGCGGATATACATATCTCCTAGGTGGCATTGTGCTGATGTACCTGATACCACTCGATGATACCAACCTACTTCTTCATCTCCCTTACCTACAGAAGTCAATTATGAATTTTCTATGATACCACTCTTATGGCAACACCCCCTTCTCTTCTGGGGATTTTGCAACATCCTGGTATCAGATATTCTAAATTCTCGAACCGAATTAGTTCTTTAGGCCTTCAACAAACCCTGAGAAATTTATACACTCACACAGGTCCCCTTGATGTCATGTGCAAGTTAAGACTACTCACACCTCCACTCTCAATGCTTGGAGACACTGATCAGTGAGTACTAGTCTCGCAATAGACTCATTTTCCTCAATGTGACCGTGGGCTATAACCTCATCCAATCCTTCACCACTCCGGGCTCCAGTGATACTGCAACCTCGTCTTCTTTTTCTTTCTGAAACAGTTTCCTCTGAATTCATGGAACTCTACCACACGTCTCCCTGGATCTGATGGTCTAGCTGTTATTTCAGGTTTCATGACTTCATGAAACTTCACTCACTCCACACTTAATTCCTCTAGGTATCTAACTTCCAAATTCTTTAATCTGCTGCCACATGTCTCCTCGCAACCAACAGTTAAGATTCACCTCGCAAATTCACAACTTCAGCGATCCCACCTTTCAATGCTTCGAAGTGTCTCGAACTCCGACCTTCAAAATACCTCATGACTAACCTTCATGCAACTCCTCCCAGATCTAGCAGTCTAGAACAATCCCAATCCCTCCTGGATGGATCTCTCTTTGCTAAATTGGAGAAACCTCAAAGGATTCCTTCTTTAGAATATTTCTCATCGTTCTTCCTCCTGAGTTTGTTCTTTCTGAACTCTTGTCTCCTTAGAATACTCCTTTCGACACTTAATCGAATTTCAACATATGCACTCTTTACAACACATTCTCTCCTAAAATTCATCCACTCTATTGGTGATTCTCACTATTCCTCCTAAGCTTCTAAGAAAAAAGACTTAGTCACACACTCCTTGCACACACAGTTCACGTTATCTCTTCTGAGCTTGTGAGTGGAGATAGACTTTGTCAACGCACTCATTGCAAACACTATTCACACTTGCACTTTCTCATAGAAGAGAAACAATTGAAACTTATCTAAATCTTCACAGACTTATACATCTAACCATGTAAAGCATACATAAACACAAGAACAAGAAATAACAGAGAATTCCAAATACACAAAAAAATGACCATTCATTCATTAAGATAGGCTCATCAACACCATACATTTGGGACAATGCTCCTCTACTATATTCATTCAACTGAAAATATACATACATTCATACACTACTTCGATAAATTGTACAACAACCTATGCAATAGATTCAACAACCTCGCTACAATCCACCAACAACAACTAGAGAACCAACAACTTCAACAATCTTCTCTGGGTAACAATAGAAAGTTTTATACAAGAGGTCTCTCCGAGCTCTTCCCTCCAACTACTCTAAATCTAACCTATCAAATTAAAATCTATCAACTACTTATAATTTATTACAATAAATATTTGTGACAGATAGATTAGATCAAATACATCAGATCTGTAATGCACTTAGCTTCATTAAAATAAATTACATTCTTTGATGTATTCATGAACTTATCCAGCTCTACAACATTAAAGACATTCTTAAATTATAATCTCCTTTCAAAATATTTGTGTGATACGCTCTTTTCAAAAATTTAAATTTCTTCAAAATGTGTGCTAGTGCGCCTAGTTGTCCTCCACTTGTGCTTTGCTGGAGATTCTCCCACATCATTAGGTCTGGGATGACCTGTCACTTTACCCTCTTAATTTACAATTAACTGTCAAGGCACAATAGGGATGACTTTTACTAAGGCACAATAGGGCCTAATTAAATATAATATAATAATATTATTCAACTCTCTCAGGTAGAATATTCTTCAAAGTTACAATATTTCAACACTCCCCCTTAACAAGAAGGGTATTCTAATAACAACATTAATAAAAACTGAATGGATTCAATACATCATCAAGAGGAGGGGACATCATCATCAACATTGGGAACAATATCAGTCATATCTATAGGTCATCGTAATTTTTTCTCATCATCAACATCAGTAGAAACTGAACATCATCATCATCTTCAACGTATATCTAGAATAACATCATCATCAACAACAACATGAATATGGAACATCAACATAAACAACAAGAAGATGGAATAACATCATCATCAACAACAACAACATGAGGCTGGAATAACATCATAATCATCAACAACATGAAGCTATAATAACATCATCATCATCAACAACATGAAGATGGAATAACATCATCATCATCAACACACAGTTGGAACAACAACATCAATATGTAGCAACAGAATGAGGCAGGTGCATCAACAACAATATTTTTGATACTCTGACAGACCATCCTTATCGGACCTTCGAGATATACCCAAGAATCATAAGATTTCCTAGGATATAGAATCCTAATTGTGCTACCACGTGGTACTTTGATAGACCATCCTTACCATACCTTTGGGATCTGCCCAGGAATCATAATATCCCATAGGATACAAAATCCTAATTGGGATACTACTACTGACCACATCTGAAAGATACATGCACAGGTACTCTCTCAGACCATCCTTACTGGACCTTCATGATCTACTCATGGATGATCATTCCCTTAGGATATGAAATCCTAACTGAGCTACCTACTATTGGTGAGGATACCATAATATCATCAAAATCACTCCCCCTTTCGATGGAGGTCCTTTTAGACTACACCAATCTTGTCTCAAAAGTACTCAAACTTCACATGAGATAGAGGCTTATTCAACACATTTTCAATTTGTTCATCTATGCCAACATATTGGAGCTTTACAGCTCCCTTCTGCACCATGTCACGAATTGTAGTGATACTAGATCTTTATGTGCTTCGTCTTATCATGGAACACTAGGTTATTTGTAAACTTTATGCAACTCTGGTTATCACATAGAATCATGGTAGCTTCCATATCTATGTCAAATAGACATGTCAACAACTTTCGAAGCCATATGGCTTCACAACTAGCAGAGCATGATGCAATGTACTCCGCTTCTTCTGTAATGAGAGCAATATTGGATTGCTTCCTACTTTTCCATGAAGTCATGGCTGACCCCAAACTAAAACAACATCTTGAAGTGATTTTTTTGTCTGAAGCACTTACAACCCAATATATATCAGTATAGCCATACAATCTAAAGTCACAGTCTCTAGTATAACAAAGGTCATAGTCCAACGTAACCTTATGGTATCTCATCACATGCTTTGCAGCTACAAGGTGAATACGTCTGGGCTCCACCAGATACTGACTCAAGGTGTTCACAAAAAATCATATATATGGCCTGATATTAATCAAATACATCAATGAACCAATAAATTGTCTTTATAGAGTAACATTAACTAACTATGACGAAGTATCAACCAAGATATTCAAGTTTGTCTCCATGGGTGTGGCCATGGATTTACATCCCAACATATCAAACTTCTTCAATATTTCAACTTCATACTTCTCTTGGTTAAGGAAGATCTTCTTTGGGCTCTTCCAAACTTCAAGACCTACGAAATAATGCATCGAGCCTAGGTATTTCATCTCAAATTCAATGGAAATATTCTTCTTACAATAGGTGATGATATTTTATTCACCTGTACATATAGTAGTAATATAATTGGTCCATCATCCACAATATTGAAGTAAAGGTAGGGATCAACTTTACTCTTGGTAAAGCCCAAGTTCATCAGAAAACTATCAATCCCGCCATACCAAGCTCTTGGAACTTGCTTCAACTTGTAGACATAAATCTTCCTATCCTATACTTTGAAACCAAATTTTCACATCACATTGTACCGACCTAGTATACTTGCTCATTTGCAAATCAATATGCATAATAATGTGTTAGTTCTATGTGATTTCTTCAAAGCACTATTTTTCTCACTGCATGAGAGTATGTCCTCTACTTTTTCTACAACTGTTCCTTATGGAACCATGACTCAACACCTATAGCTACTATTTCTGAATGACTCCTATATTCCATCATGGAAACATCTTCATCTAAAACTGAAGGTATCTTTTCTTCTTTCATGGAGGCAACACAATTTCAAATACAAGGACTGCTCCCTCTAAATCTCATACTGTATCACAATCATGGTTGTTTTGGATGTCTTCACGAACACTAGAACTATTTATTCAATTACTGAATAAAGTGTCTCATCATAGTATTCTCCTTGTTGTTGCAATAATCCCCTAAACATAAATAAGGATTTGTACATATTTATATGGTTATCTACAACATGCTTGTTCTGTTAGATCAATATTGGAAGTCACTATTGACTTCCCTTCTAGTCTTAAGGAAAAATCCATTTCCTAATCCTTCTGACTGGATTCCTCCTCTGTCACTGAAATAAGGGAATATTCTCAGGAGATTTCATGTCTCTTATAGGTCTCTGAAGCAATGATATACTCTTCTCAACTCATGGAATCTTTCTTCCAGTCCGGTAATATGTCTATTTCTCCCATCTGATCCTTTTTTAGAGCAGGCTTACTCCGAGTATTGATTTCTTCTGAGTCTATAAAAAACTTCATAGTCTCTACATGATATACTTGGTGTTGAATACCAAGTCTTAATATGAAAATCTGAGTCAAACTTCAAACCAGTTGTACTTCCTGTCAAGGTGGCTTCATTATCCATTAACCAAGTCTATTGTGAATTCTCTTCTAATGTTCAGTCATATTTGGAGCCTTCTTCTCTTTACAGTCAATCTCCATATGAGATACTCTGTATCTCAAAAGTATCTTCTTCTTCATCTTCTTTGGTACATGGATGTATACAGTCATGTATACAACTTGGATATTATGCTCGATGTCTCATCTAATATGTTTCCTCCTACAACCATCACTATATATTCCTTAGGGTTATCACTTTTGACCTACCCAGAATAAGAACAATAAGGGGGAAACAACATAAAAGAATAATACTCTTTATAATAATAATAAAATAATAGTGCGAAGAATTGTCACAGTATCTCCTTTAGAGCTATCACTTGTGGTGTGCCTAAGACAAGGGTAAAAAGTAAGAAATAAAATAATAAGGAATGAGAGAAACACTCTTCTAGTTTGTGATCAATCATTCCTCCATGGTAACCTAGAAACAAAACAAGAAGTTTCTTCTAGAGGAGATGTTAGTTATATCTAGTAAATGATTATAGTAGGCTTTTATATCAATAGTGCTCACATGCTACCAAGTATTCAATAATAATTTTTTTCAAAGATTGTTATCACAACTATAGTGTTTAGCAGTTATCAAACTTGATATGTGTAAATTTGAATCTTATTAACTTAATCAATAAAACTTGTAACCTGGAGTCATGTCCTCAAGAATGAGTGTTGTTGTTTTTCTCCTGAGTTTCCTTCACTCAAGATGACAAGTATTCTTTTCAACCTATCCTCTATACTAAGATAGTATGCTTTCTTTATAGAAATTTGAGTTAGATAATAAACTCTATAATCTCAACCTTAATCAATCTGATACTTTTGACTTTAATTTTGACCAAAGGTTAGTATGATAGTCATAATTTCAACAGATAAAAAAAAACCTAGATGTTCTTAAGATCAGAACAAATAGAGGAATATTAAATCGATCAAACCTAAGGTGAATTATTCCTCTGAATGTGTTGGATCTGAGATCCCTCTTGGATCTACGATTGTTGTTTAGACAATATATCATTTCTCCTACAAGTACCCTTTAAAATAATGATACAATTTAAAAATATACAATTACATACCTTTGACAACACCAATAGGTAGTGGCACCATTTGGCAACAACGAAAAGCAATAATGAACCTTTAAAACTTCAAAGGTGTTACAAATTGTAATTGAAAGGTAGCTATATATATTCTAGGGTAAACAAAAACTTTCACTGCAATTGGTAATACAACCAATGTTGGAACTACAACTGGCATGAAAGAATTGGTACTGCAACTGCAATTGATACTGCAACTGCAACTGGTACTGCAACGGTAGCTTAGGGTTTTATGAGGAAACCCTAATTTCTCTAACTTTAAATTTTGGAATTACGATATAGGGACTAGATGTGCCCTCATAGGGTGATTTCCTAGGTGTGGTTACTTTCTCTAATGTCCTCCTCAAACAAGGAAAACATCACACTTAGGGTTTATGCAAAAGCCCTAATTTTGCAGCAATTGCAATACTGAAACTAAATTTTGGAGAGGGTACGTTGAAGCTAGCCACTTCTTATAAAATGTGAGTTGATCTCTTTCAAGCCTTCTTTGATACCATGTTGAAGTTTTTACTTATACAACTAGTAGTTACAATTCTTCTTTATTATTATAATCATTTAGCACATTAGCTTCATAAATAAGATCATTGAAAGAGAGGCAATCACAAAACAATAGAGACACACATTTTATCCTGGGAAACCCTCATGGGGGAGAAAACCGAACAAAAAATTCCTCAATATAGATAGACCAAATATTGAAAAAAAATCCTCCTCTACTCCTTCACTAGGAAGAGTAGCACACCACTTAACCAAGAAATACCAAGACACAGACCAAGAACCCTCCTTGATGTCACACTTAGATGTAGTAGTAGTTCCTCCAATACTTACACACTTCTTCATAGTTGTAGAGATAGTGTGGTGTGTGTAAATGAGGCACCGGCCTCTCTTATAAATAGTGGTATGGTTAGCCTATAATTAGTTCTAGGCCGACCTATAACTTTACCCTCTTAATTTACAATTAATTGTCAAGGCACAATAGGGCCAACTTTTACTAAGGCACAATAGGGCCTAATTAAATATAATAATATAATATTATTCAACTCTCTCTTAGATATAATATTCTTCGAAGTTACAATATTTTAAAAAAGAAGGAAATAGGCCTAAGTGGCTCAAGACGAGCCACAAGTGAGTGTTGGGGACATGTTGGACAGAAAGCTTTGGAGACAGTTTGGTAGTTTTGATATAGTTTTGGGAAAAATCCTAAGTATCGAAAATGTGCATGGAAGAATAAGGAAATATATGGAGCATGTAGCTAAGGTGCATCTAGGAGGACAATGCGAAGAAGGAGGAAAGTGCACAGAGGGAATATATCACACAAATAGGAGAATCAAGCTGACAGAGGATAAATCAAGAGAAGAAAGAGACAGAATAAATCATGAAAGAAGGAGGACAACCTGACATTCCAGAAATAATCTCATGCTTCTTTTCCCTCTGCATGTTATTTTTATGTTGTTCTTCTATTTCTAGAATGTCAAGTTGTCATCCTTCTTTTATGCTTTATTCTCTCGCTTTCTTTCTTTATCCACTGTCAGATTTATTTAGGTTTAAGAAGATATAAAGCTGGCGACACCATTCAAACATTAGTCACAACATTTCCACATGATTCTTCAATAAATTTTACATTGTCTAGTCATAAAAGTATACTTTGAGGAACTTATGAATGTAGTTGTTTTTATAGTCCAAAAATGTCAGATTTATGTATCCAAGACATTGGCCCATCCATTTTCATATTTTTCCAAAAATATTGTCGACACTTCCTTCAAAAAAAACATTTTTTGGATAATGTACACACCCTGTTGCACTAATAACCAGTGTACACACATGTGCTTCATGCTAGTTATCCCCCGTACACACACTTTCTGCATGCTAATTATCCCACGTTTACCTCCAAAATTTGCAAAAAATATATAAATGTATGGAATTCAACGAAGATTACAGGCTATGGAGGGTTTCCTAACCATTTTACCCCTTGTAGCCCATACCCAAACCAAATAACCATATTTTTCTCATATAAAAAGAGGTATTGGGGAGTCATTTGGACATATGAACAAGAGAATAAGAAAACTATGCCAAAATCCTTTCCCTCTCTTTGCCCAAGATTTGCATCTTTCTCTGAGTTTTAGCCTCATCTTTCTCCTCCAGCCATTCTCCCTATGCATCCCTTCCTCCTTTCCTTGATGGAATGTTGGTTGTGAGAATGTAATGTGGGATTGATGCACTTGGATCCACAACAAAGGAGATCATACTTGGTTCATAGAGTGGTTGCAAGAAAAGGTTGTAACCCTTTTAATCTTGAATTTGAATAAAAGAGATTATCTTTGTCCCAAAACCCTATGTTTACATGTTCTTGTTAATTTGAGCATTTATATCTATATTTAGGATTTTAATGTGATCATTAGATATTGTATATGTTGTTTCATTTTATTCTTAGCCCCTTTTAGGTCAGATTTTGGAGGAGATCTGTGATCTAGGAGGAAACAACAAGCAAAAGAGGTATACATTAACCGTAAGGATTTAAGGTGCACTCATTAACCCTCTCTTCTCTCTTTCTCTCATCACTTAGTCTAGATGGTTTTGGGGTATATTAAAGATAATTCATTCTTTTAAGGGAGTTATCACTTTCCCTATTCCTTAGACCCAGTTTAGGGGGAATTTCCCCATAGCAGTTGCAAAATGTTGCAATAACAATCCTTGAAAATATTGCAAGGGGATTTTTCATTTAAAATGGAATAACATTGTATGCATAAGATCCTCACTTTATTGCATGCATGGATTTCTTCTCATGTTCTTCCATGATGTAGGCTCAACGATACTTAGAAAAACCATCATCCAATGTATGATTCCTTACCCACAATGTGTTCAAGTACCCATCATTGAAAGGCGTAGCAAAGGGGTCATGAATGCAAGATGAATTTATACCTATCAAAATAAACATACATATATATACAACCATACTATGCTCTTTTTCTCCCATATTACAATTGGACTAATCCATTCTAACTCCCTCTACTAGAAAAATCAATCCTGTATCAAGCATTTTCTCTATTTCCTATTTTAATCTATATTTGATCTTGGATTCAATCAATATTACCTTATCTTAATGGGTTTAGAATATGGTTTCATATCAATTTGCATCCCTCCTAAACTTTCTTTATTTCACTTTATTTCAATTAAATTCTATGGAAATAAATAATAAAAAAATCTTACTCAGATCCCTAATCTTTGTTGATTATTTGGGTTGGTTGTCATTGATGTCAACCCTTGAAGAAAGTTTGGTAGCCCCAACAATATGGTTAAGGGACTTCATTTTGATTGATGTATAATGGTATGAAGTTTAATATATTTTTAGGTAAGACTATTCTGGATGGATATTACATGTGATTCAATTTTTTGTGATATGTGAAATGTCACATAACTTCTCACGGTTAGAGATTTATGGCCTTGTGAAGTTGGAGAACCCTCATGAGTTATCTAGAAGGTCAAATAAGTCAAAATTATTCTAGAAGATCCTAGAATAAGTTGACTAGTCAAGTGGGTGTGTTCAGGTCCTAACCCGCACATAGGTAGATCAATGTATTCGGATGTAATAAAGGTCAATATTAATAAGGCCTTTCAATAAAATAGAATAAGGAGGATGTAAGAAGACCTAATAGAAGCTTCCACTTCTAGAAGGATATTCCTCTAGATGCTTCTCTTAATAGACATATTTAGTATAAATAAGGGTTGAGGGTATGAGAACCCTAGCTTGGAGATTATTGTAACAGAGCGCTACTCTATTGGAGGTTGCCCCCTCGAAGAGGCCTGTGAACATTGCTTTACGAATCAAAGTGATATTTCTATTGCTATTGTTATATCATTTCTGTGTATTGTGAAGATTATGCTGGATATTTTACTGTTATTCTGCCATTTCTAGCATTTTATTTATGTTCTGCATATTTTATATATCTGGAATCTTGCAAGTGGTATCAGAGCACTTTCCATGGCAGAAATTATAGGTATTTTTTTTAGGGTAGAGACGTATTCTGGCGTCTTTAAGCCACAGATATATGTCGTTACACGCATAAACCCGCAGTTCAGGGATTCATACATGCATGAAATGAAAGTGGTTCTTAAGCGCACATCTGTTGGCCACCCTTGTAACCCCTGTTGGTACCCCTTCGAGTGGTAGTGCATCAAACAACACCTGTGTATGGATCGACCTAGATTTCCTGAAGCCCTCTTTAGATAAACCTATCGGCCGCCAGACTACTATAGTGTCACCAAGAACAGCACTCAGGAAGATACTCTCTAGTACCTGGGTAGTTGGGTAGTACGGTTAAGGGTATGGTCTATCCTCCTTAGTTAGTGCCCTAAGATATTGGGTCGAGTACTACTATTGGACCCCGCACGTATATCAAAGAGCTATAGCACAGGGAAAACCCTTGTCTGTAGAACCCTTGGGAAACATAAACATAAACATAAACAAATTAAACCAGCAAGATCTATTGTCGCGCATCTGTGTTTGGGTTGCTAAGTAAATACACATTTCTCTCTGGTTCAAAATTTGGGGATTTTAGCACTGCAGCATTCTTCAGACCAAAGTATAACCCTGCAGCTAAAAAAAAAAAAGGGTGTCTGGAAATTTTTTCACCATTATTTGAGACCTATTCCATTAGATTCATCTCTTCTCCATTATCACATTCATCCATATCATTTTTCTGTAAAACTTTATGACCCCGCCTGCTCCCTTTTCAGTTCACCCATCCTCATGGCCCATACCCATAGCCAAGAACTAGAGTCTCGCTTCAACACCTTTCAATCTGGTTTCCCCGAGACCCAACAAGAAGTGAAACAACTCAGTTCTACTATTTCCTCCCGTGATGTATCCATAAATGCATCCGTAAATGTAGCAGTGCAGTCTGCAATGGTGGAAGTCAAACACAAACTAACCACCTAGCTTGAATCTATATTTGCATCACTCTACACCAAAATCAAGATCCCTACTGATGACTCTTTTCCTGATGCACATAAAAAGACTGAAGGTGAAGCTTCTTCCCATTCCTTTCAACCCCATCACTTTCAATGGGACATATGCCTTCCGTGGGTGGATGTAACCAAATTTGATGGCTCGAATCCCACTGGTTGGGTCACCCAAATGAAAATTATTTCTCTCTCTACAACATTACAGATGACTTGGCCAAACTCCGGTATGGTGTTCTCCATCTAGATCAACAACGTTGGCAATGGTGGAAATGAAGAAAAACTTCCCATCAAGGGTATATTGCTTGGACCCAATTTGTAGCAGAGCTTTATGAACGCTCTGACACTGACACCAACCATTTGGGCCGTTTGACAAAATTGAAGCAATCAAGCATAGTAGAAGACTTCATATCTTCATTTGAGCGACTGGATTTTCGAACAGAGAGCATGATTGATGCTTTCTTTTGAGAGTGTTTTATCAATGGCCTCAAGGAGGAGATTCGGGCCCATGTCCTCATGGCTCGACCTATGGCTTGGGTGGAGGCTACCAAAAAAGATAAAGAAGCACAACAAATTGTTTCCTCTCAAAACCGTAAGCCTTCCTTTATCCCTCACCCTAAACCATTAAACCCCACTACTCCCTCTGCCCCATTAAAAATCCAAAAATTGACCAGGGCTGAAATGGCTGAACGCCAACTCAAAGGCCTTTATTATAATTGTGATGAAAAATATTTCCCAGGCCACAAATGTAAGGAAAAAAATATTTTTATGGCCATCTCTAAGGATATTTTGGAAGAGGATGTTGACACTCCCCTTGTGCCTAAGTCACCAGAAATCATCGACATAAACCCTCCCTCCGACCCTCCCGAAGTGGAACCAATCATTTCCCTCAATGCTCTCACCAGCTTCTCTGCCCCCCAAACCCTAAAGTTAATCAGTTACATCAAGCACCGAAAGGTCATCATTCTGGTTGATAGTGGCAGTGTTACACATCAAAATTACTCAACTGGATAAGTGTCACATATTCCTCTCAATTGTTGTAAGTGTCGCAACTTCCTTACAACTTTCACAAGTGTCGCAAGTTGGTGACAAGTGTCACAGATGTTGTTTAATCATGTTGCCATAATGACGAAACTAAGGAGATACTTAAAACATCTTATGTACTTGGTTTGGAGAAGAAGAACTGGTTTACTGGAGTAAAATAACTCTTAACACCTGAAAAGGGCTTTCAATCAAGAGTTTTGAGGGTGAACGCTCCACTGAAACAGCCTTAGGAGCACTGGCGCTACCCTATAAGGCCTCAGAGAGTGTTATAACGCTTCCTCACCCCTCTGAAGGAGCGCTACTCACTTTTGAAGTGTTGGCGCTCCCCTTAAGCTTCTCAGGGAGCGTTCTAGCGCTCTGATGCCCCTTTTGAAGGAGCGCTCCCTAATCTGGGTCAGTTGTTAGCCCGGTGAGGAGAATAAGGAAAGGATTTTTCGAGATTAGGAGACAGTTGTACTCGAATTCTTGGTTTCATCAAGAGATCCCTGATCTAAGGAGGAGGTTCCCAACTTGTTCTAAACATAACTCAAGAGGTTAAGATCCTCCCAACCTATATAAGCAAGATCTATGATGGTGGAAAGGGGGAAGAATTGCTAGCATGAAACCTACGATCTCATAGGAGACACACAGTCAGCCAAAGGAGAAGTGATCAGTGAAGCTGTTGTCAACCAAGTTGTGGATCTTTTGAGCAAAGGTTAGACGAAGGGGACTTGATGAAGCTGTTGCATTCGTACCTACGATTGTAAGTACCGTTGTCGTTATTCCCATTAATATGACACACTTGGCCTGTTTCTTTCTAGTTTGTGTCTAATGTTACATGAACTTATCATTAATTGATAGATCTGTTTTCAAGCTAATATCAATAGAGTAGGAAGTAGTTGTATCTTGTTTGTCTGCAGAACTTAGCGAGGAGCAAAGGATTGGAGCGCAACTCGGAGTGTGCAGGGACAAACGTCGATAAAGAGGTACTTTTGTTATCCTTCCTTCTCATGTATTAGTTTAGATAGATTTGAAAGGAATTCAGTGTCCATGTTAAGCATTTTTCTATCTAGGGTTAAGGTCAAGCTCTTAGAGGCGATCTACCTGTCCGCAGGGAGATTTTCCTACAACAGAAATTGGCGACTCCACTGGGGAGATAGCCTTCAATCGAAACCTCTTATTTCGATTTCTCCTCATTGACCTAGTTATATCCCTTGATTGTTTCAAACTTGGTTCACTCCTATTTTGATTGGTTTCATGAGATGATTGGATCCCCACCCCATCACACTTAGCATAATTGTCAGAATTGGATTGCAATTTTTTGATTTTTTTGACAATTTTTGGAGTTTCAGACCCTGGCGCCCCTTTCCTAGTGTTAACAGAGAGCCAGTGCTCCTAATATCTTTTCAAAGAGTGCTATATTGCTCCTTTCCCTTGGCAATAGAGTGCCAACCCTCTTTGGCTCAAAAATCTTCCAGAATTGCATTTTTTTTGGATTTTGCCTCTGTGTTTCCTCTGCTGAGCAACCTTGTGAGTCAGTGTTTCTTCCCTTTCAACCTTGACATCTGTCTTTTGATTGAAGAATAAGCACCTTACTGTTTGGATCTTGTATCCTTCTTCACTATTTTCATTCAAGTCTTTCCTGTTGAGCGGAGTTTAAAACCTATGCATTCTTCTTCTCTCCTCATCAACTGAATAAAAACCTTGGCGAAGGTCATCAAAGGCCTACATACCTATTTATATTGATTTGAGTCAAGGTCATTGTTCTTCAACTTTTGCTTTTTGGGTGTGAATTTTGTTTTCTCTTTGATTGTTTCTTTTCTTTCGCTTTTCGTTTTGATTGCAACGAGAGGGTGCATTGTTTGTATGACTTTAGCTTGTGCTAGTTTGATTTTCATTCATACAAAGACAATTAGCAAGACAAGCATTGTGTTGAATTGATCTTTAACCCATATATGAACAATGAAAAAGCATCTCCATGATTGATTGTGCATATTAGAAGGCATTTAAGAGTTCTGCATTACATCAGGATTTGATTGAGAAAAAGAATCGTTTGGGGACACTCTATATTTGTGCTTGTTAGTGAAAATAACTCTCTCTCTCCCTTAGATAGACGTTCATCGAAAGGAAATGACTGATTAACATATTCGATGCATTCTTTGGGTCTGAGTCATAATTCCATTTGTTTCACTTCCATGCACCCCTTTTGCGTAAAGAACAGCCATAAAAATCAACTCTAATTAAAAATTATCTAGAATTTTTTCTTTGCCAGGACCCTCCACCAACAGTAGAATAGGTGTAGTACTTTGGATTAGGCTGTGAGCATAACTCTCCAAAGTTTCCAAAACAAACAGTAGCATTCTGAGTTAGGGAGAGTCAAATCCAATCATCATATAAGTTTTCTTGGGGTCCCCCTCTCACACAGGGGTTACGCACGAGGTCGCATTCGGGTAAACTATGGGGACTAACCCTCCGTGGTTTAACTAATTGCGGTGGTCATATCATATTATGGGGGTCACTTTGAGGTAAATCCACAATTACTGCGTGGAATCCTTCTAGTTTATTTCGGTCTTGATACCTTGCCTGTACGTTCCGATCGGACTATCGACTGTTCCCACTTAGGGGGTGACTGCGAATTGGTAACATTAGTAGCCATAATATTTAGGGTCTTACACAAGGTGACAGTGAAGGGAAGTCTCACTGTACCTGGAGTAGACATTGGTCAAACTCACTCGGGCTCCTTGGAGGGTAAATCCACAATTACTGCGTGGAAGCTTGCACCAAGGCGTAAGTCTGTTAAGTAGGTCACCATTGTAACTGTTCCACCCTACCCCCACCCCTTCTGGACTTGATCATGCGATGTTGGATTTCATCACCAACTAGTACGGTCATCAAAATAAGGTCATGTTTGCTTGGTTGTGATTCTTAGATTTTTAGCGTGTGTTGTTTCTTTTCTCTAGTTGGCCATAGATTTCTTTCACCGACTCTTTTCCACCAACATCGACCCTCCACACTGTTCACGGAGACTATAGGGACTTCCTCCAGAAAATATGGAAGGAAACACCCCTTTATCCCCTCATTCTATGGAGGAATCTCCTCAACAGAGCGAGGTTCAAAACACTACAACTTCCCAGGAAGAAGTTCCCATCCCTTTGGAGAATTTTCGAATTGTCTCAGAATCTCCGGAAGCATACCATATTCTGTAGGGATACGAACGACAGATCCTCCACTTAAATTCTACCAGAGAATTTGTTGTCAATCCAGATATTTCAGCTGGGTCTCCTCAAAACCCTTTAGCCAATGACCCTTTTTGGACTGCGGACGTTGTTCGGAGTCCACCACGCTTGGTGCGAGATCTTTATGGAACAGGAGAAGGTGTCGATGCATCTTTTTCCTACACTGTACACCCAAATCACTTCACTAGTACTACCACCTTTGAAGCCACACCAACCGTTAGTCTGAACATACCATCCATTGGCCCAAGGCCTACTATTCCCCTCCAGACGGCCCATTTGATAATGGCTCCGCACATTCTGACTATCCCTGTCGGTAATACAGTAGTTAATCAAGCCCCGATTGGCACACCTGTAACGCCAAGACCTACACTCCCTTTTGGATTTAGGGCACTGAACTCATCCGCTGCCACCACTGCCCAAACCACTGCTCAAGTTGTACTGGGAAGTTCCATACCTATCCAACAACCCGGAGGGACTAGCCTTGGTGGTCCTAACCCGATCAACAACACCGGTCAGTCATTGGCATCTAGCTTTCAGATCCCGGGAACTCTACCTCAAAATGGGGGGCATCCTCCCTCCGGAGGACAAATTCCATTCGGAGGGAACCCTAATGCTGGGGGACATCCTCCCACCGGAGGACAAATTCCATTCGGGGGGCACCCTCATGCTGGGGGGCAACCTCAAGTCAGAGTCCACCATCAACCACAAGGACAAAATGTGTCTGTCGCACCTAATCCGTGGAGCGTCCCTTTTCAAGGAAATCTGCATGCCTCCACGGGACAAAATGTGTCTGCCACACCTAACCCATGGAACGTCCCTTTTTCAGGAAACCCACACTTCCCGGCAGGACAAAATTCTCAGGCTCCGCAACAACCTCCTTATGGAAAAATGCCCAACCCAACCCATAACCCTCAAAACACATTCGGTTATCCTCCGCTCACACATGCTTCTCAAAACACCTCAAATCCTGCGTACCTTGGTCAAAACCAACCTCATATGAGAGGGCCCACTAGTTATAATTATCCACATAACCCGGTAATGGGCCCCACTGGTGTACCCCTGCCACACCAACATTACCCACAGATTAACCGACAACTACCTTTTCTGGCTACCCTGGATCTTCCAGACTTGTCTCGGTTAATGAATGATCTCATTTATCATTCTCTAGTTTGGCCAGCTATTCCAGCAAAACTTCCTTCTGATATCCCAAAATTCGATGGAAAATCCGGAGAAGACCCGAACAACCACGTGATGACTTTCCATTTGTGGTGTTCATCCAACTCCCTCATGGACAACTCTATTCGGTTGCGTCTTTTCCAATGAACACTTACGGGTTCCGCAGAAAAATGGTATATTGAATTACCACGCACATATTTTCACGATTTCAACTCCCTCACCATGTCCTTCCTCACACACTTCCAACTTCCCATTCGATACGAGACGAGTACTGAACTATTAACCTCCCTTCGTCAGAAAACTTCCATACACATCTCCGATCATATCCATGAACGGAGACGATGATGAAGGCTAATCAAAGCGATCATGCCCGACCAATTATTAGCGGAATGGTTCACGAAATCATTATTACCCCAGATTGCTCGTGATGTTGCCATGGGCGGTGTGGTCACCGAGGAAGAAGCCATTGCCTGAGCTCAGTACTTAGACTTAGTCTATTCACAATCCGGTACTCTGTATGAATTGATACCGAACGCTACCTGTGCCACTAACGATCCATCCAAACCATCGACTGCTTCGCATGCGGATGGAGTTATTGGCTCCGTCAAAACCCAATCTACCACCCAGTCCACTGAAATGACTCAGCGGCCTACTTCGACGACTGCTCCCAGTTCG
>ML792771.1:495825-517781 GCA_009831015.1 Picea engelmannii | reverse complement strand
AAGAAAGCAAGAAACAAAACAAAGAAGAACAATAACAACGAACAACCCAAAACCCAATCACAAAATCCTGTTGTTGGAAAACAACCACAGCAAAAACTGAAATTCCCATGTCTCATTTGCAGTGACGATCACTACACTCGAGACTGCCCACATCGCGATGAAGTGGCCAAACTTTTCAAGGGAAATTCGCAAACCGCCGTGCTTACTCAGCCTTTTCCGCAACAACAATCTTTGGTTGCACAAACCCCCACACCGGGGGGCAGCTCCAACCAACCCCCTGATGAGGCCTTGACCAACACAAATATTTACATGTTTAACGGGGTTAATCTAACCACTCATTCTGCGACATACGACACGCCAGTTAAACCTGATAAGTCGAAGACTGCTAACGGTTCTTCGCCAGATCCTTTACCATCTGTTGTTAATCCTCCATCTGTTAGCCCTCCATCCGGGCCACTTCATATTGAGAAACCTTCTTTTGACTCCATCCTATACTCTCCTAAGAGCACCATCAGGAAGTCCACTTTCAATCCTAATTCACGGGCTGCCCAAAATTACAATATTGTAGAAGATTTGGCCTAAGCCCCGTGTGCCATGTCTACATTGGAAGTTCTACAACACTTTCCTAACCAACGTAGGACGCTCTTAGCTGCTATTGGTGCTTTGGATCCTGAGTCATCAAACTACATCACATTTAATCTGGATGATCATCAACCGCGACTCTCCCACCAGCTATCTTTCTAAATCGATGTTGTTTTTCACAATCAACAAATCCACCGAACTATATTGGATGAGGGAGCCTCTACCTATGTCATGTCTCTAGCCTGTTGGAAAGGTTTGAAATCACCTACCCTTAAAAAATCCCCTATGATTTTACATGCTTTTGATGGACGAGGTTTCCATCCTCACGGATTACTACAATCCCTAGCTGTCCAATTGGGCGGTAAAACTGTTACCGTTGATGTCGAGGTGGTCGATGCTCCCGTCGATTACAACCTACTACTCAGAAGAAGTTGGTTCTATGCTATGACTTTCGTTGCCTCGTCGGTGTTTCTATGTGTACAATTCCCCCATCAAGGCAAAATTGTCATCGTCAATCAACTTGACTTCTGTACACCCGACGCTCGCATCCGTACCACCAACAACATTCCTTTTTTGGGAGACCACCCAGTTACGTATGAAAGTGTTGGTGTTGACTTATTGAAAGATTCTAGCCTTATGGGTACCTTCCCTACACCACTTCCACCTACTGCACACCACATTGCTGCCGTCAATATGATCTCGACTATGCCTTATCAATCCTTGGAATCATCTGATCCTTGGATTGTGCCTAGTCCTTTGGAATTCGATGTGCTCAGTGACACCATGCCACTCAGCCCAGCCGAGGCCGCATACGTAGCTATCTAATCTACATCTCCCTCTCCCAACAATTCACATTCATTGGCACCCAATGCTTACTCGGTGCCCTCATGGTTGGATTCCCTATCATCTGTTGTTGATTAGATTTCCCACATTTTTCCCCTAGACGAATCTATTATGGAAATGCTTAGCATTGATGAATTGCCCTGGGATGATAACCACCATCGATCCTCTTTAATTCCACCTTTGGAAGAAGTTCAATACATACGATCTGTCTTCCCCCCTCGATGTTACCGATGCTCCACAATCCCCTATCCTCACACAAGACACTTTCTTTGAGGGGAACATGGGTAACATCTCTACTACAATCACAATCGACATTTCAGTCAAAGAAGGTGTCGTGGAAAACATTAATCTTGGTGCTAATTGCACGCTTGACGAAGTGGTTTCTTACATCGCTTTGTTCAAGGAATTCCACGATGTATTTACATGGAGCTACGAGGAAATGCCAGGGATTGACCCTTCAATCATCATACAAAAAATTAAAACTTACCCTGACGCAAAACCGGTTCGACAGAAACTTCGCCCGGTTCACCCCAAGAAAATGGCAGCCATAAAGGCAGAAGTTGAAAAACTTCTAAAATATGGCTTCATCTATCCCGTCCCTTTGATGGAATGGGTCTCCAACCTCATTCTGATTGCCAAAAAACAAGTGACCATCCGTGTTTGCGTAGATTATCGAGATCTCAACAAATCTTGTCCCAAGGATAACTACCCTACGCCTTTCATTGATAAAATCATCGATAATTGCGTAGGAAGTGTAATCTTCTCTTTCATGGATGGATTTTTTGGATATAACCAGATTGAAATCTTACCTGTGGATCAACATAAGACAGCCTTCATCTGCCCTTGGGGAACTTTCGCCTACCGAAAGCTACCTTTTGGCCGTAAAAATGCTGGTGCTACTTTCCAGTGAGCCATGTCGTACGCTTTCCACGACATCAAGCATATCACGGAACCTTACCTCAATGATTTACCCGCCCATTCATCCAACCGACCTGATCACATTGGTCACTTGCGGGAAATTTTTCTTCGATGTTGTTTCTATCGCATTCGTCTGAACCCACATAAATGCATTTTCACTATTGAATCCAGTCGACTCCTCGGCTTCATCGTCTCCAAAGATGGGATCAGGGTGGATCCCTTAAAAATCAAGGCCATTCTAGCCTTACCCCCACCTACCAACTTAACCCAACTCCAAAGTTTGCAAGGCAAAGAAAACTTTCTTCGTCGTTTCATCTGCAACTATGCCGAGATCACTAAAGGATTTATGCGGCTACTGCAAAAGAACGTCCCTTTCATCTGGGATGACACTGCCCAATGGTCATTCGACGCTCTCAAGCATGCTTTGACCCATGCTCCTTTGTTACATCCTCCCGAATATACAAAGGACTATATCCTTTACTTGGCCACTTCTACTTCCACCATTGCAATGGTGTTAGTTCAATAGGACTCTAACGACGAAGAACACGTGATTTATTATCTGAGCAAGAGTTTATCCAGACCCAAATTCAAATATTCACATGTTGAGAAATTGGCTATGGCAGCCATCATTGCTATCCAAAAATTCTGCCATTACATCTTATTACGCACCACCACGGTAATCGCAGACTCCAACCCCAGGTACCACATCTTGACGCGTCAAGTACTTGGGGGAAAATATTCGAAATGGATCATTATTCTTCAAGAATTTGATCTCGAATTTACAAAGGCTAAAGCCAAAAAATCCCTGGTGTTTGTTGACCTCATCTGTGCTCTCCCTTGTGCCGATGAAAACATTGAACCTAGAGATTCTCTCCCCGATGAATCTCTCTTCCTCATCAGCACCTCTGACCCTTGGTACGGAGACATTCTCCTCTACCTTCAAACTCAACATTTTCAGCCCAACATCTCTCGCGAGGAGTGTCGACGCAACCGTCACCACTCTCACCGTTATCTCATCCTCGATGACACTTTGTATCGTCGTGGTATTGACACCATTCTTCGGCGATGTCTGATTCACGAAGAGGCTGAACGCATTTTGAATGATTGTCACCTTGGCCCATGTGGCGGTCACCTTTCCGGGATGGCCACGGCCCAAAAAATCTTACGTGCCAGCTACTTTTGGCCCTCGATTTTCAAAGATTGCATCGAGGACGTCAAAAAATTCCCACCCTGCCAAATCTTCAACAAGAAGGCATGCACCCACCCTACTACGCTGCACCCTATTATTTCCATCGGCCCCTTTTCCAAATGGGGTATCGATTTCATGCAGTGTAAGCCTACCTCATCCGGGGGGCACGGTTACATCATCGTTGCCATCGACTACTTCACCAAATGGGCTGAGGCTATGCCTACCTTCCTGAATGATGGTCGTACTACAACTCTATTCCTTTTCAACCACATCATTACTTTTTTTGGTGTACCACATGCCATTGTCACCGACCATGGTGCACACTTTAAAAACTAGATGATGAGCGAGTTACATGTCAAATTGGGTTTTCTCCATGAAAACTCATCCCCCTACTACCCTTAAGAAAACGGGCAAGTTGAGGCTATCAACAAAGTCCTAAAAACCATGATCCAACGCATGGTAGGGGAAAACAAGACATCGTGTCATTTACAATTGTTTTCCGCTCTCTGGGCCTATCGTACGTCTGTGAAAACCTCAACTGGATTCACTCCTTTCTAGTTGGTCTATGGCATTGAAGTCGTCCTACCAATCGAGTGCAAGATTCCATCACTCAAATTGAAAGTAGAACTCCTGCCCCATACTTCTGCGGAAGAAGAATGATTCTTATATCTATCCAAGCTGGAAGAAACACGCCACGATGTTGCTCTCATTAATGAGGCACATAAGAAATGAATTAAGAGTCAATATGACAAATCCGTCCAACCTCGAGCCTTTGCAGAAGGATACTTAGTCCTCATTTACGACCAAGCACACGATAAATTGGAAACAGGAAAGTTAGAACCTATGTGGCACGGTCCTTACATCGTGAAACGTGTTTTACACAGAGGTGCTTATGAACTAGTAGATCATGATGGAATTTCCCTGGGAGAGCCCCGAAATGGGATTTACCTTAAAAATTACTATTCCTAGATCACCTAGCATCTGTACTTTGTACATTATTGTATTTTAGTTTGGTGTGTCTTTTTCTTTCGCGTGCTCGAGTCTTTACCATTGCCACTCATGACTATGCCTATGTTTTCATGCGTAGATGACGTCTGCCTTTCCTATCTTTTTTGGGTTCACGGATGGTGCCAGCCGACACACCCGGAACATTGCTTTGGTTATTTATCAGTTTGGCGAGGTGGTGAGTTCAGGAGGCATCTGTTTAGGACCAGCAACCAACAATATGGAAGAATACCACGTTGTCATTGGACCGTTGACCCAAGCCTCCTCCCTAGGTATCTCTCATATCATTATTTACTTAGACTCCCAATTCATGGTTTATCAACTCAACCGCATCTACGCTATCCATAGTCCTATCCTGCTACGTCTACACTTGCAATTTTATCGTCTTGAATGAATGTTCGATTACATTGAATATAGACACATTACGAGAGAACTAAATAGTTTTTCAGATTCGTTAGCTAATTATATCATGGATCGATATCTAGCCCACAGATAAGATTCAAGGAAGCAAAAACTGTACATTACATGTAAATTAAAACACATCACAGACATCATCATGTACAAATCATCGGCATCATAAAAACTTGAAATTGTATATATATATATATATATATATATATATATGGCGTGACTGAAATGTTTGCTTTACATCAAAAAGTGTGTAGAAGAGAAAAATATTGGGCCTTTCCACCCATACAACGTCGCCTGACAAGGCATACAAAACATGATCACTGGAGAGACTCTAATCTCCCCGCACTACATTGTGTTGTGAGTAACATACTACTGCGCGCACTACGTGCCTCAACAGAGAATTAACATTCTCCGGTACTCCTACAGTGTGTCATTGCAAATGTAAAGGCACTTCCCCCCTCCACAGAGGAGGGATGCCCATCGTAAGGCCTTGGAGGTTTCTTTCGACCTCCCGGAGACCCATCACTGGTACCACCGGATCTGCTACAACTGGGGTGCCTCCATGATGCCCTGGTACTAGTATATCAACAGGGTGCACTGCTCCCTTGTCTGCATGTTGGAAACAAAACATCTGTTAAAACTCTTTTACATACCCAAAAAAATACATATACATCAAAAACTTAAAAAACAAAAACTAGACAAGGAATGGCTTAATCTCTTACCTAACTCATCCCAGTCTTCCCCCGCGGGAAAAATCAAGTCCATACTACCATGGAAATCTACATCGACATAGGGGAAGTCCTCTATCCAGAGGTACTGTCATCTCAGCCAGGCAAAGAAATCACCAGTGAAGTGGAACTCTGACTCTGAAACTAGCCTTGGAGACAGACTAGTCCACCTCTCCATCCTAGGTTTGTCCACTGGTCGTATTGTCAGTGCTATCTGAGGCTGAATCTGAGGGATGTGCTCTAGGAAAAATGAGACCAAAAACGATCCATAGCCGAACTGCTTCTAACCAATCCTACACCGTGAGATCTGTTCCTTCACATTCCGAAGGAACGCTGCACTCTAGTTGAACAGTGTTGGTTCCAAACAATGAACACCATAGTCCACCTATGATCTCCATGCCAGATGAGCGCTAGTGCTACCTGTCACACTCGTAATAGAAAATAATATAGACCAGAGAGGCAGATCTCGTATATCCTTGATAGGGATCCTGCCCCCTACCAACCTCACTCCCGGAATGTAGTGGCGTGCCGGATACACGTCCACTTGCTCAAGTAATGCCCTCTACCCAGTGAAAGATATGGGGACCCCTATTTTCGAGAGGTCGGTCAAAAAGTACACATCTTCCAACTCGATGGTTAGAAGTTGTGTGCTGATACGGAATCCCTGTTCCGCGACATCCCAAAGACCAATCATATGCTCAAGCAGTAACACCTCCCTCTTCATTTTTTGTAATTTGAAGAAATTGAGCAAGCCGCAAGCTCGCAAAGCGGCCCACATACGAGGACTCCTTAGAGCGGCCAAATCATCCATCTCATGTTCCCTCGCTTTCCATTCAATCATGATTGCCGAAGACACCTACAAGACAAAAAAATCAAGAATTTCGTAATTCCTCACGTTTTGGTAATTTCAGCGATTTTCAAAAAACATTTTAAAACATAAAACAAAATGCCCATGTCATCTAAAATCAACCACTCACTCTTTTTAACCACCACGCCCTTTAACATTTGTTAAATAATTGTAAAAACGTTTTAAAAATGCAAAACAACTTTGGGGGGTGCGTGGGCATTTGGGGAGAATTTTTTATGAGTTCTTTTTCTAAGAATGGCCTGCGTAATTGACTGCAAGGGTGTAGAAATCCTAACAACCCTTCTCTAACGCATTTTTTCAAAAGAATCCCCCTATTTTATTAATTTTGAAAGGATGTCGATTTGGTTCAAAAAGAGCTGACTTAGGGCTTTGTGTTTTAAAATAAATAATGCTATGAAAACTGACCTAAAACCATGTAATTGAAAGAGCAAGGGATGGGCACCTACCTGGTTCGAACGACGAGTGAAATGATCAATCATAGCTACGGCAGCGAGAAAAACAAGATTTGCTCCAAAATGAGATTCTCCACTACTCCAAAAATCCTTGCAAATGAAATGGTAAATGAATTTTCAAATCAATTGTTATTTATAAAGTTCCATTTTTTATAAGGTATGGTCATTTTTGGATTTCTCTAATGATGTAATGGCTTCACTAAACTCTGGTTTGTAGCTTTGGTATCGCAGGTTTCCTGGCAGTCCTGATCGATTATTCACCTTGATGCACTTATGAGCATAGTCTTAGTTCGTTCTCGAGCTCGACAATATGAGAACATAACCGGGTAAACTTTTATCTCTTTTTCAGACCTATCTGGATACGAACACATGAAAAAGGAACCCCCCTGGAGTCTCCTTTAAACCCTTTTCAGACTCTCTAAATCTGAAAAGATTGTTGAGTGATCTTTCTTCCTTTCACACTCGTTAAAAGGTCAGAAAGGGCGTCTTGCGAGCGATAGTTTAACCCTTTTTCGGTCTCGTTGGACTACTGTATGAAAAAGGAACTGAGAGAGTTCTCTTTTAAGTGTTTTTCCAAACTCTATAATCCCAAAAAACCTTCGAGTTTTATGTCTTTGGACTCGTTAAAGCACACATCGACAGGCCCATACGGGACCGATCCCTTACTTCTTCTGGTTCGTTAAACAAAGGAAGAGGAACTTACCGAAGATGAGTTATATAGAGCATGTGTTACCCTCCTCAAGCTCATTAAATCAAAAAGAGGTACTCATCTACCTGGATGGGGGAAAAATTGAAAGGAGTAAGCCAAGCAGTCTCTTGAGAACATCATTCAACACTTCTTAGAGTAGCCCTTGAACACGGCACTTTGTCACTTTGCACATATCATAATCCGCTCAACCTCTGCATTGAGCCAATCTTTTGAGTTCCTTTCACTCCTTTGGGTCACCCGATGCAAGTCACAGTATCCATTGAATATTTTTGGTCCATGTCATGTTTCGTTGTTGTGCCTCAGTGTTCAAGGGAAGTATCCGCCTCGAGAGTCAACCATCCCAAGTATCTTGCCTCAAAACCTGTGTCAGTCCATGTCCATTTGATCTGCCAAACATATCTCCATGTCTGTTTCATGTCGTTGATGGGGGATACATCAAGGCCCTCCCTCGACGAGTCTATTCCTGTCGACTTCAACACATTATCCGGGAATTAGACTTAGAAACTAGTTAGTACTTTGGGACCTGCATGCCTCAATGGCAGGTCTCCTCACATTCAACAGTGGGTTTACATCATTGACCTCTTATCGAATGATTCCATGAATGTTCGACCTCAACTCATCTATTCACGTTCGATGGAATGTACTAAGGTACCTTGGAAATCATTGACATTAATGGTGATCTCCCTCGCACTTGTTAACGGTTTACCTCATTAACCGGTAATCAAGTGGTTCCTGCCATGTTCGACATCAAGACATCTATTCACATGGTTAGAATTGTATCACAATGGGATTGGTAAGAAGACCCTGGGTTGAGTAATTCACTTTGATATATGCTTCGCCTAGGTTGCGAAGGAGTTTCTATTGGACAAACAACACATACGTTGTTACATAGATCCACTTTGTATTGGTCGTGGCTATGTCTTGTCATATCGTAGATCCACTGTGTATCTTTCATGGCTACTATTAGTCCAAGTCATCAAAGTATAGATCCACATTGTATCTTCGGTGGTTATACCCTTTTATCAATACAATTATGGATCCACAGTGTATATTATGGCAGCCATACCTTACAAGTCTCGATCACCCAAGCGTAGGTATGCCTGCCTTGGGTTTTGAAATATGTCATGATATTTGTTGGATGTTTGTGTGCAGCTTCCATCAAGTTCTTTGAGTCTATACCCTTGCTTGAATGTCTACAAAGTATTTCAGTCATCAGTTCACATCTTCTGACTTCATACTTTGGGGCGCATTCTGTTACACATCAAAATTACTCAACTGGATAAGTGTCGCATATTCCTCTCAATTGTTGTAAGTGTCACAACTTCCTTACAACTTTTGCAAGTGTCGCAAGTTGGTGACAAGTGTCGCAGATGTTATTTAATCATGTTTCCATAATGACGACACTAAGGAGATACTTAAAACATCTTATGTACTTTGTTTGGAGAAGAAGAACTGGTTTAATGGAGTAAAATAACTCTTAACACCTGAAAAGGGATTTCAATCAAGAGTTTTGAGGGTGAACGCTCCTCTGAAACAGCCTTAGGAGCGTTGGCACTCCCCTATAAGGCCTCAGGGAGCGTTATAACGCTTCCTCACCCCTTTGAAGGAGCACTACTCACTTTTGAAGTGCAGGCGCTCCCCTTAAGATTCTCAGGGAGCGTTCTAGCACTCTGATGCCCCTTTTGAAGGAGCGCTCCCTAATCTGGGTTAGTTATTAGCCCGGTGAGGAGAATAAGGAAAGGATCTTTCGAGATTAGGAGGTATTTGTACTCTCGAATTCTTGGTTTGATCAAGAGATCCCTGATCTAAGGAGGAGGTTCCCAACTTGTTCTAAACATAACTCAAGAGGTTTATCTCCTCCCAACCTATATAAGCAAGCTCTATGATGGTGGAAAGGGGGAAGAATTGCTAGCATGAAACCTATGATCTCATAGGAGACACACAGTCAGCCAAAGGAGAAGTGATCAGTGAAGCTACTCTCAACCAGGTTGTGGATTTTTCGAGTAAAGGTTAGACGAAGGGGACTTGATGAAGTTGTTACATTCGTATCTACGATTGTAAGTACTGCTATCGTTATTCTCATTAATATGACACGCTTGGCCTGTTTCTTTCTAGTTTGTGTATGATGTTACATGAACTTATCATTAATTGATAGATCTGTTTTCAAGCTAATATCAATAGAGTAGGAAGTATTTGTATCTTGTTTGTCTACAGAACTCAGCGAGGAGCAAAGGATTAGAGCGCAACTCGGAGCGTGCAAGGACAAACATCGATAAAGAGGTACTTCTGTTATCCTTCCTTTTCATGTATTAGTTTAGATAGATTTGAAAGGAATTCAGTGTCCACGTTAAGCATTTTTCTGTCTAGGGTTAAGGTCAAGCTCTTAGAGGCGATCTACCTGTCCGCAGGGAGATTTTCCTACAACAGGTAGCACCCACAATTTTATTCATCGTTGCATTGCCCAAGAAACCCATTGCTACATCCATGCTGTCAACAATTTCCAAATCATGATTGCCAATGATGGTTCTATGAAATGTGGCGGGCGCTGTGAAAATGTGCGTCTCCAAATCGGTGAATACCACCTAAAATCCCATATGTTTTCTATTGACATGGGCAGTTGCAGCATTGTGTTGGGTGCAGACTGGCTAAGGACTTTGGGTCCCATTCTCATGGATTTGTAGAACTTAACCATGCAATTCGACCAAGGAGGCCACCAATATAAATTTCAAGGCATCACTCTTGGTTCACCTCAGGTCATCAGCTCTCATCGCATGGAAAAACTGCTCAAAAAAGGTCATTCTGGTGTCCTTGCCCAACTCCATGTCATACAATCCACAGAGACCCCATCGGTGCCCCAAGATCTCCAAGCCCTCCTTTCTAAACATCAAATGGTATTTTCCACTCCCCAAGGACTCCCTCCTTCCCGCGGTGTCCATGATCATTCCATTCCCCTTGTCCCAGGAATCTTTCCCCCCAATATATGTCCATATTGCCACCCCTTTGCACAAAAAAATGAAATTGAAAAAATGGTCCAAGAACTCCTTATTGTCGGTGTCATACATCCTAGTACGAGCCCTTACTCCTCCCCGGTCGTCATGGTACTGAAGAAAGAAGGTTCTTGGAGAATGTGTCCTAACTTCCATGCTCTCAACAAACTAACCATCAAAGACAAATTTCCCATTCTTGTCATTGATGACCTCCTGGATGAATTGAGTGGCAACCAATTCTTTACCAAACTTGATCTTCGCTCGAGCTATCACTAGATACATATGAAAGAGGCCGACATTCCCAAGACCGCCTTTCGCACTCATGAGGGCCACTATGAGTTTTTGGTCATGCCCTTTGGTTTGTGTAATTCCCCCTCCACCTTCTAGAGCCTCATGAACCATGTCTTCCACCCTTTTCTCTGTCATTTTGTCTTAGTTTTCTTGGATGATATCCTCATCTATAGTAAAACCTGGACAGACCATCTTACTCATGTGGATCAAGTTCTTCTCCTACTCTCTCAGCACCAACTTTTCCTGAAACAATCCAAATGTGATTTTGGTGCCTCAGAAGTAGAATACTTGGGTCATCTGGTGGGAAAGGATGGCGTCAGGGTGGACCCGAAAAAGATTCAAGCTATGCAAGACTGGCCACACCCAAAGACTCTCAAAATATTTCATGTATTTTTGGGCCTCACAAGGTATTATCGCAAGTTCATTAAGAACTACGGAAAGATTGCAGCACCTCTCACGACTCTCCTCAAAAAGAACTCTTTCACTTGGACTCCAGCAGCTGCTCAATCTTTTCAAACCTTGAATATGGCCATGTGCACCACTCTGTTTCTGGCCCTTCTCAACTTCAAAAAGACCTTTGTGTTGGAATGTGATGCCTCAGGGAAAGGAATCGACACTGTCCTTATGCAAGAGGGTCGACCTTTGCCCTTCACTAGCAAGAAACTATCTGAAAAGAATCTGGGCAAACCCATTTATGAAAAATAAATGTTGGCAATTTTTCATGCCGTTGAGTTGTGGCAGCCGTATCTCTTGGGGCAACGCTTCCAAATTAAGACAGACCATCAAATCCTCAAGTACTTTCTGGAACAACGCATTACCTCCTAGGAACAACAAAAATGGCTGACTAATCTCTTTGGATATGATTATGAGATCATTTACAAGAAGGGAAAAGACAATGTCGTGGTGGATGCATTGTCCCAAAAATATGAAGATGAAGGATCCTTTTTTTCTCTTTCCTTAATTGTACCCGATTGGCTCCAAGCTGTGCGCCAGGAATGGCTTCAAGATCCCAAAAGGTCACATCTGATCCAGCAACTGCAGAACAAGGCTCCGACTCCCCTACGGTACTCCTGGATCTAGGATAAGCTTCGATACAAAGGCCGCTTGTATTTAAGTAAACAATTGAAGCTCAAATCCACGGTTCTTTCTAAGCTTCATGCTACACCCACAGCAGGGCACTCAGGTTTCGCCAAAACATATGACTGAGTCAAATGTTCTTTTTTCTGGGATGGTATGAAACATGACATCTATAAGTTTGTCGCTGAATGTGAGGTGTGTCAACGCAACAAGGGAGAAACAGTCAAATCTCCAGGCACCCTCCAACTGCTTCCGATTCCCCCTGTTATTTGGAAGGATATCTCTATGGACTTTATTACACGCTTACCCAAATTGGGGAATAAATCAATCATAATGGTGGTGGTGGATCGCCTTTCCAAGTATGCTCATTTTTGCGCTCTTCCCCACCCATTTACTACATCCACGGTGGCTCAAATTTTCATGGAGCAGGTCTTCAAGCTTCATGGCATGCCACACTCTATTGTTTTTGATCGAGACCCAACTTTCACAAGCAATTTTTGGCAAGAGTTGTTTAAGCTACAAGGCACACAATTGCATCTCAGCTCAGCTTATCATCCCCAAACGGATGGTCAAACAGAAGTTGTCAACAAGTGTTTGGAAACATACCTGAGGTGCTTTGCCTCTGAAAAACAACACCAGTGGGCTCAATGGTTACCCCTCGCCAAATGGTGGTACAACACTACATACCATACAGCCACTTGCATGACTCCTTTTGAAGCGGTATATGGACAGAAGCCACTTTCAGTTCTCTCATACTTACCGGGTACCTCAAAGGTTCACGCGGTTGACCAAACACTTACAGTCCGAGAGGATATCCTTCGTACCCTTAAATAGAACTTGTTCATGGCACATAATAGAATGAAGCAGCAAGCAGATCAAGGTCTCTCTAAACGTCAATTTGCAGAAGGGGATCAGGTGTTTCTGAGACTGCAACCATATAAGAAAACTTCCCTCAAGGCCAAGAATTGTCAAAAGCTAGCACCCAAATTTTTTGGCCCTTACACAGTTCTCAAGCGTGTGGGACAAGTTGCATATCAGTTAGCTCTGCCCATTCAGGCGAAGCTACATCCTGTTTTTCATGTTTCATGCTTGAAGAAGGTGATTGGAACTAGGTGCCAAATTCAAACCAACCTTCCAGAGTTAGTTGAATAAGGATCCATTTGGCTACAGCCAGAAGTAGTTTTGGACCAGGCTGAGCGTCGCTTGTGTCAGAGAACCATCAAGGAAGTGCTAGTACAGTGGAAAGATATGACTCCAGCAGATGCCACTTGGGAACTAGCTACCATTCTGCAGTAGTTTCCACATCTCAAGCCTTGAGGACAAGGTTGTTTTTAAGGGGGAAGACATGTTAAGGTCCTAACCCGGACATAGGTTGATCAATGTATTCGGATGTAATAAAGGTCAATATTAATAAGGCCTTTCAATAAAATAGAATAAGGCGGATGTAAGAAGACCTAATAGAATCTTCTGCTTCTAGAAGGATCTTCCTCTAGATTCTTCTCTTAATAGACATATTTAGTATAAATAAGGGTCGAGGGTATGAGAACCCTAGCTTGGAGATTATTGTAATAGAGCGTTGCTCGATTGGAGGTTTCCCCCTCGAAGAGGCCTGTGAACATTGCTTTCCAAATCAAAGTGTTATTTCTATTGCTATTGTTATATCATTTATGTGTATTGTGAAGATTATGCTGGATATTTTACTGTTATTATGTCATTTCTAGCATTTTAACTTTTTTTTGCATATTTTATATATCTGGTATCTTGTAGGGTGAAACTAGGAGTTAGTCATGGGTTAATTTGTTGCAATAAGAAAATAATTAAAAATAATTTAGTTGCAACTAGAAGTGGAGAATTTACTATTTGTAGCAAAGTGAGTTACAAGTGGACTAGTGGTTAGAAGTGGGTTAGCCCTAAAAGAGGGAAAGTGGGTTAAGTTGGTTACAAGGTAACCCCTTGCAGGAGCTACATGGAAGTATAAATAAGAGAGAAAGACTCTCCCATTACCACCTATTGAATATCATTGAATATCTATTTTGTGAAAGGTTATTTCAGTAGGAAAAGTGTGACAGAAAAAAGGTGGTAGGAAAAGTGTGGCAGGAAAACTGTGGAAAAAAATCGTGGCTTAAAAATAGTGGCAGAAAAATTGCAGTACAAAAATTGCGGTAGAAAAATCGTGGTAGCAAAATGCTACAAGAAGAAAAAGGTATGGTTTTCATATGTGTAGTGTTGAATCTATGAATCTAGTTGAGGGTTTTCCTTGTAAATCTATTGGATGCTCTCTTGGAAGTTTGGGGCTTGTTGTAGAGTTGATTTGAGGAAAATCTACTGACGTTTAGTATTGGTTCATGTTTGAGGGATTTTGGTCGAGGTATGCTGCTGAAGTTATTGGTACAGATAGAGGTTATATAAAAATGAGGTTCTAGAACATGAGTTGAGGTACAAAATTATGGTATAGTGTTTTAGCCATATGTGATCAGATTAGATTGGTTGCTGAGTATACAGTGACAGGTTTCTCAGTGATAGATTTGACAGAACATGTTGCATAAGTGACATATTCAATTTCTACATTTGTCACTTATATTTTAGGGCGGTTGGATGGGGAAAGGATAGGTGGTTGTAGCCACCTTACTATTGTAGCAAGATAACATAGGGGGTTGTATATGTGATCAGATCATAATGGTTGATGAGTATACAATGACAGGTTTCTCAGTGATAGATTTGACAAAACAGGTTGCAACAGTGACATATTCAATTTTTACATATGTCACTTATATTTCAGGGTGGTTGGACATGGAAACGATAGGTGGTTTTAGCCACCTTCTGTTTGTATCCAGATAACATAGGGGGTTGTAGCCTCCTTCTTATTGTAGCTAGAGAATTGGGGAGTTGGAGCTTCCCTCAGGTTGTAGCCTGAAAATAGGGGGTCAGAGCCTCCTTCCAATTTCAACTGGAAAACAAAGGAATTTGGTGCTTCCAATGAATGTAATTCTTAAAGATACATAAGAAAAAACATTATGTGATTTTCTCTTGTATTGTGTTTCCATGTAAAATACTAGTGTACTTTGTATGTGTGTGATTACTCATTGTTCATGGTTTATTTATTCTGCACATGATTGAATGATATTGGTAAATTTATCATAAAGACAAATAACGTTTATACACTATGGTTAAAAAGGATTATAATTTCTCTATTACTGATTCAACCCCCTCTCAGTAATACAACAATTGGTATCAGAGGAGGTTCCTTCAAAAATAAGTTTAACCACTGAAAGGTAGATCATGGAGAGCAACAATATGTATAAAAATGGAATACCAGAGTTTGATGGACAAAACTATCCATTATGGAGCAGAAGGATGAAAACATATGTACAATCACATAGATTTGAGGTTTGGTAACCAGTTGTAGATGGATACAAAGAGCCAACAGTTCCACCAACAAATTACAATGAGAAGAAACTCAGTCTAAATAATTCAAGAGCCACAAATGCAGTTTTGAATGGCCTTTGCGATTTAGTATATACCAAAGTTATACATTGTAGCTCCACTAAAGAGATTTTGGACAAACTTCAAAATATTTATGAAGGAGATTCAAAATTGAAAGAAACAAAGCTTCAAACTTACAAAGGTCAATTTGAACAGCTAAAGATGAAAGAAGATGAGAATATTGTAGCTTAATTTTTACGAGTTGCTGAAATAGTGAATGTAATCATAGAATTGGGAGAAGAAGTTGATGAATTTGTAATTGTTAAAAATGTACTAAGATCTATTCCAATGATATTTGATCATAAGATCTCAACACTAGAATAAAGATCATATCTAGAATTAATAAGTATGGATGAACTACATGGAATCTTAACAGCCTATGAAATAAGAAATGAACAGGAAAATCCAGGTATAAAATAAGCAGAATTCAAATCATCCAAAAGGTCAAATCAAAAGGGCAAGAAAAAGAAAAAAGAATATAGTAGCAACAATGGCATCTTAGAAGATGATGAACAAGTGGCCAACTTTGTCAGAAGATTGAAAAAAGGAAATGATGGAAGATATAAAGGTAATCTTCCATTGATTTGTTTTAACTGTGATGGTATTGGTCATTTTGCTAAAAAATGTCCTCACAAGAAAAAGAAAATAAATGAAGAGGATGATTCAAACAACAAACACACATATAAAGGAAAAATAACCAAAAATAAAGCCTTCAAGAAAAAAGTTTCACCAAAGAAGACTGCTCCTCATCAGACGAAGATGAAGTCAGTTAAAGTGAGATAGAAAGAGTTTTATTCATGGAAATATAAGACTCTGATAAATAAGACACCGAAGAGGAGTATGAAGAAGCATAAGTTGACTATAGAGAAGAATTGTTGAGTGTTATAGAAGTTATAAAAAGAGAAAATAAGAAAAACAAGAAACTCCAGGAAGAACTAGACAAGAAAGAAGACATTAAGAATTCAAACACTAAAGAACTAAAACATATGATCACTAAATTAAAGGTTCAAATAGAAGAAGACAAAATAATCAAAGAAGGACTCAAATAACAACTAAAAGAAAAAGACAGGATCATTGGAAATTTGGAAGCAGAGGTTGCTACTATAAGAAAAGACCTTCCACAAAAGAATATGCAGAACAATTCAAAAGTTTTGGATAATATTATCAATAGTCAAAGGACACATCATGAAAAGTCTAGGATAGGATACAATCATACAAAAAGAGGCTCAAGATCCAAGACCACAGAAAAAGAAACACAACCAAGAAACTATGCAGAGACAGTTAAAGGAGACAAGAAGTTTTATAGGGAAGATCAAAGGGACACTCCTCCACCTAGAAGAGTCATATTTCAAAATAGAAAACAGTCAGAAACAAGAAGGCCTTGGGATGAAGAAGGATTCAAAAGAGTAACTCCTTTCAAAATATCTTCAACTCCCAGGTATCAAACTATCTTTTTTTTATTTATGTTATGCATGTAATAATTTTTGGATATAAAGTTATAAATTGTAGATCTAGTAGTAGGGACAGAAACAACTTTGAAAGTCATGCACAAAATGGTTATCCAATAAGGCTTAATGAACTACAAAAAAGAATCTACAATGGGTTTGAATCATTGAGAAATGAAGTGGAATGCTACAAATGCAACAACTTCAGACACATTTCCAAATATTTTAGAATGACAGTTCCTCCTAGATAATCACAAAATAATAACAATAGTCACATACAAGAACCTTAGGAGAGAATATGGATAAGAAAGAAGAATTAGTTTAACAATGAAGAATGCACACTCGCTCTACATGATAAACACAAGAAACATGGTTGGTATGTTGAAAGTGGTTGTTGAAAACACATGACAGGTGATGAAGAAAATTTGCTTACATTAAGAAAGGAAAGAGATGGATCAGTCTCCTTTGGAAGTCATGATGACTCGTCTTGAATCATTGGAAAGGGAACAGTCAGAATTGGAAACAAGAATACCAAGGAAGAAAATGTTCTACTAGTGGAAGATATGAAAAATAATCTTCTAAGTGTAAGTCAAATGTGTGACCAAGTTCATAAACTTACGTTCGATTCACATAAGTGGAAGATAATAAAAGAAGGTTCAGGAAAATTGATTACAACAACAACAACAACTTCAAGCAACATATATGCATTAAGTGAAAATGGAAACGAAAAGTGTTGTCTAGGGAAGGAATATGAATTTTTTCTCTGGCATAGAAGAATGGGTCACATAAACTTTGATAACCTCATCAAAGTCATCAAAAAGGAAGAAGTTATAGAAATGCCTTGGATCATGAAGCTAACCAACACATTATGCAAGAATAGTCAACGAGGAAAGAAAACAAAGAACATGTTCAAATCAAAGGAATACTCATCAACAAGACCAATGGAAGTTGTGCATACTGATCTATTTGTACCAACTAGAACACATGGTTTAAAAGGTGAGAAATACTTTATGTTATTGGTTGATGATCATACAAGAATGACTGCAGTTTGTTTTCTTAGGAATAAGTCAGAAGCATTTGAAAACTTCAAGGTATACAAGGAAATGGTTGAAAATGAAATGGATACAAAAAGAAAATGCTTGAGATCCGATAATGGAAGAGAGTTGAATTCAAAGGAATTAAAGTGTTTATGCAGTAAGCATGGAATAAAAAAGGCAATTATCCATTTATAGAACACCTCAATAGAATGGGGTCGTCGAAAGAAAGAACAGGAAAGTACAGGAAATGGCTCAAACAATGTTAATGGATTCCAAGTTTATAGATGTTTTTTGGACACATGTAGTGCATACATCAGTTCACATTCAAATCAGAGTAATGCTAAGGAACAATAGTGAAAAAAATACTTACGATCTATGGAAAGGAAGACTGGAAAGTGTGAAGCACTTCAGAGTCTTTGGAATCAAATGATACATCAAAAGAGAATATGGAAGAATGAGAAAGTTTGATTCTCATGTAGAAAAATGCGTACTTATTGGTTACTCAAGTACAAGGAAAGAATACAAACGTTACAATCTAAGGCTCAAAAAAGTTGTGGAAAGCATCAATGTAATGGTTGATGAGACAGGTGGATGAAAATTAAAGGAAGAAAAAAATGATTTAGTGGAACAGGTTTATGAAGAAGAATTAAAGGATGAAGAAGAAATAGAAGGGGAAGATGAAGAATATCTAATAGAAGTATGAGAGAAAGAACAGCAAGTACCTCCAAATACACCTAGAAAATGAATACATAAGAATTATCCATCAGATCAAGTTATCGAGAATAAAGATGCAGGAGTTGAGACTAGAAGAAGAATTTGTTCAGCAGAACAACGACAACTAGCACTCTTATTTTCAAGTGAACCAAACAATTTTGAAGAAGCCAACAAGGATGAATTATGGATGAATAATTGGATCAGATAGAGAAGAATGAAACTTGGGAATTGGTTCCAAGACCAAGGTACAAGAATGTGATCGACACAAAATGGGTCTTCAAAAATAAATTGAATGAATATGGACAGGTTACTGGGAACAAAGCTATATTAGTATGTAAAGGATACACACACGTTGAAGGTATCAAATTTGAAAAGACATTTTCCCCAATTGCCAGAATAGAAGAAATCAAATTGATACTAAACTATCGATGGTTCTTTATTGATAGTTTTGTGTCGAATGAAAACGAACTTCTCTGGATTCCACTTAGTGTGTATCTTATGGGCCAGCCCAGGCAGTTGCTTGTTTCGGGGGATTGACAGCCCCGCCCCTCCTATCGGTTAATATAGTGAAATGTCGACATTGATACGGCCAAATGCGCGGTGAAATGCTGGAAATGGAACAACCTTGAAATTCTCTCCAACGGAGAATGGAAACGATTCAATTTATTTCTGGGGGGCAGTATCTGAAAGGAGGGTGAGTCTACTTCTCGATACAACGACCATTCAAGACATTTCCCCTACGTATATTCCAGGTGAATAGATCAATTCGGGTTTATAGTTCGACGTTCCTGGGGAGTAGTGAAATTACCCCTCTTAAGCCATTCGCACGACCGCACGATGCATCTAGCAATGGCTTCATCAGAAGTGCCAGACTACTTACCAGCAACATGGGTTGATTCTCATGAGAAAAGACCTATTGGTCCAAGACTTGATTTGACTATGGAAGAAACTATACAGTGCCATCTTGACACACTAAAATATAACAATGAGCCACATCAAGACCATGGGGTGGAAGTCATGTACAGGTTTGCCATTTTTTATCCTTTTGAACGTTCCAAATACTTTGGACCAGTTTTTTTTTTATCTTGGTCAGTTTGAAAGATTTAGGCGCATATTCCACCATTCTGCATACAGAGTGTTGCTTTCTCACAAGGAAAGAAAGATCTTGAACAGCTTAACTGCTTCAAGAAAAGGGTTTGGACAAGAGGATCATGCCTGGAAGAGCAAGAAATATTTGAGTTTACCATGGTTCAGGTGTCTCTTCTCATCCTTTGAATGACATTTTCATTTTGTATTTTATTATCAATGTGATTAGCTTCCACTTTAACAATTTGTTCTCTTCGTTCAGCGCATTGGTGGTTTTTGGGATGGTTATTGGCTGACTGAAAGTCTATGCCATGGTGGTAAAGGTGTTGCAAAAGGTATAGCTTACTGATAACAAAATACATGGTTTTTTTTTTCTTTTTTTTTTGGGTGGTAAATCTTTAAGGTTTCATTCTTGTGTATACTAAACATTATCCCATGCACACAGGCTAGATGAACTTAAGATGTCATGGAGGAGTTGTTATAGTTGCGAGTAGCGGCCTTTTAACCGTACTTTATGATGAGGCACAGCCGGACACAGAGGCAGATTGACAACAATCCTTTCACAAGCCCAATCTTCGTTTCTCGAATCCGTCAATGGACAGGGAAAGAAGGTCTTTTACCAGCGATATGTCGCTCTTGTGCTAAGGTCAAGGTAGATATTTTTTTTTTTCATGGCAATAGAGATCTGAAAAGGGAAAAACTGTACTTTTGTAATATTTTTACCATGTTTAACTTGTCTAGCTGAACATTAGGCTTTGCTTAATGTTTTGACAATTGTACATAAAAGGGTAAACAACATATATTATTCATTAATACTTGTAATATAGTGGGACAAGTCTGGTATGTATTCGGTATTGTTTTCCAAGACTATATGATATGCATTAGCAATGTTACATTTAAAAATGTAGACTTGTTGCTAAACTACAATCTTGTTCTCATGGTTGTTGTCAGATCCTATTCTTTGGATTTTATCTCAACTGATTCTCTATTTACATTGAATATGTTTTTCATCGAGCAATTTGTCGATTATCTCATAATATTCAAATTCCTAAAATTTGTCAATCCTGTGTAGCTTGTTTTACTTGCTTTGTTGATACTCTGGTAAATTTGTTTTTTTTTACATTTTCAATTCGTATTGCATTTATTTTTATATTTGTTTTAAAATTTATGTGTTTGGTTTGCAGGTTAGGCGTAGCTGGAGTTGGAGTTGGGAATTTGGCACTTAAGGCTCAGATTTATCAAATTTTTGGGTGGGTACAATTCCATTACTAAATCGGGTAGGCAGGTAGGTAGGTAGGTAGGCCCTTGGTTCCATATTTTGAACCAGGGATCTGATACCATTTGTAGTGACCAGTAAAATAAAATCAACAAGCCTAGTAAAAAAAAATCCTTACAATTACGCATAACATTTCTAACAAAGAATTTCTGAGTGCGTAAATAATTCATTAACTTCAAATAAGCATATAAATTTCAGCAGAATTTAACATTTAACATTTAACTACAGCATAAAAATAACTTAGCCATTTCACAAACAATTTACCTGGTTCTGATGCTAATTTATGTCGCCTTGCTGCCTTGTTGTGGCCTTCCTGATGCCTGATGCACTGACCAACACTGCCCAAACCTACTATCCTCCTTGCCAACTAGGACAACTACCTAGCTCCAGGATATCATATGTATATCCTGGCCCCCGTGCCCAAAACCTCCAGCAAACAGGTGCCTGTACTGATCCAATCCAACTCCAGAACTCAACTTCCCCCTCTGCAAATCCAAGAGATCCCCCTCAAACAATCCCAATCTCCTGTAGAATGATAATCCCCTTCGTAAACCTCCTCCCCCTCCATATCCTTCCTTCACCGCCTCTTGCATTTACTTCCTTATCCAACCATTTATTACCTTATCCCCTCATAATTAATATCTTACCCCTTTTAATTAATATCTTATCCCTTTCCGTGTATGTAACTTTTTTTTAATTTAAACAACATAACTTATTATCCCTTTTAAATTTAATACCCAAGTTATTGAATATAATAGGTAGTTAATTAATTAATTAATTAATCAAAATTATAACATTTAATTAATTAATAAATACTTAATTAATATCATTAGACCAATTGTTGTTTAGTTATTA
>ML792771.1:465343-477880 GCA_009831015.1 Picea engelmannii | reverse complement strand
GTTAATTAATTAATTAATTAATCAAAATTATAACCTTTAATTAATTAATAAATACTTAATTAATATCATTAGACCAATTGTTGTTTAGTTATTAACATGTTAGGAAAAATTAATTACCTAATAAATATTTTACTTAATAATCCGTAGGTATATATTCTACTAGGGTTGTTACAAGAGGTATGGAAGACAACCTTCAAATCTAAAGACGGACTCTTTGAATGATTGGTCATGCTTTTTGGATTGAATAATTCTCCAATGACATTCATGGGGATGATAGATTATATCTTACAATAGTTCAAAATATATTTAATGGTGGTATATTTATATGACATCCTCATATTCAGTTGGACCTGGGAAGAGCACTTGCAACACATTCAACGGGTCGTGAGCACACTGCAACAACACAACTTATATGCCAACCTGGAGAAATTATCCTTTGGCATGTAAAGAATCCAATACTTAGGATACATCATGAATGAACATGGGGTGCATGTGGACCCAACCAAGATCCAAGAAATTCATAATTTTCTAGCATCGACGACTTTAATAGAGCTCTACAGCTTCTTGGGCCTCACCAACTTCTACCGCAGGTTCATGTTGGGGTTGTTAGCATTGAAAGTCTCACTTTGACTACTATAAGTGTAAGCCCAGTACCCATCATAATGTGAAATATAACAGTTTATAAAAGTGCAAATGGATGGTAAACTCAGACAGGAATGTCAATCACAGCTTACTCCATACAATATACACCAGTAAATAAGGTTTTGAACAATTTCAGATAATATCAGATCAATATTTAAATACATAAAGTAAGTAGGTGGAAGACTTGACAAGAAAGTGTAATATGCCTATCATCTACATCAAGTAGTATTTACACACATATGAAGAAAAATCTCTGACATAATAACTTCTCAAAATCAAAGAGGAAAACTATGATATTTTGCAAACAATATTACAATAGATCCTCCATTGCAACAAAGATACAATCAACCAACTAAATCATTCAATGAAACATAATCAAAGTAAGATAGAAAAAGATGAATAAGATATAAGTATTATTTCCATTATCCAAAGGGTCTTAAGTCTGGTACATACAATAGGAGGTTCCTCTGTTACATATGTAATATCAAAATATGAGTCCAATCTCACACCATTCGAACCCTTCTTCAACCTTACAATGCTCATTTTATAGCCTAGATTTTCATTGACAAATTTAAAATTCAAAAAAAAATTCCTTCATAGGATTCATTTTCCTAAAGGTGGCATGGATACAACTGTACAACAGAAAGAAAACATAATGCTAAATTTATGGATAATGTTGGCAATGTTTGCAACATGTTCATAAAGACTGATGATGTGTCTATTTGAATGCATATTCTTTAGGAATGTGGTCTCTTAGCTCAAAACTGATCCATAGAAAACTGACATGCATCCATATTGACTCTTGGCAGTTGATCCTCCCTCCAAAAATTCGAAAACATGAGTTCGCAACGCATGTCTTTATCATCTAGTTCACAACTCCAGGCGTTGCGAACTTTCTTGTAGTGGATTATTTCTCTTTATCAAAACTTTAATCATCCCAGAACTATGTCATATGTCAAAAAACAATGTACACATCATAATATTAATAAGCTTGATTCAAGGGAAGCACCCAAGATGATAATCATGATTTATAAAACATAGCCATCCTCAAAAATTTGTAAAAATGCATAGCACAGGAAGCTTGACCAAAACTAATACTAATTATGGAGGTTCAACACCTTCACTTTTTAAATCTGGAGCTTCTCCTGGTAGTAACCTTGGCCAACATGTCCAGTTTTCCCTTGTCCAATCCTTCTTTAAAGGGTTGTAGTTATGCCTTTAACTTTCTGATTTGAGCTTGATGAGACTTGTTTTGTCTGTAGATATTTCTGAGCTGCCTATGGAGGGGTAGGAATCTTTTTCCTAAAAATATGGCCTTATCAATGGTCTCATAGTACATGTCCAATACATCCTTTAGATTCTTCCTTGAATCTAAGTCTTCTTTCTTAAGTTTATCTACCTCAACCCTTGCATCTTTAAGTTGTCTCTTGATCCTCTTGAAAGTGGGATTACTGTCATGCTGAGGAGTAGTGACATCAATAATTTCAATGGGTTTCTCAAGATCTTTAGATTTACCTTTCCTTTGGGATAAATTTTTTGTTGCATCATCCTTCACATGAAAATTTTTCTTAGTTTCTACTCTAGTAAGAGGCCTCCTAGGCTTAACCTTTTATACAGCAATAGGTGAATGAAACACAAGATTTATTCCTCTTAGACCTATGGATTTTCTTGAAAGAATATCTATAGGAGTGGGATCTGCCATGGGTGAAGCTTCCCTATGTGAATATTCTGAAGGTCCTCCTGCTTCTATTTCATTTGTGGCTATGTCATCTATATCAAACTTAGCACCCATTTTCCTCTTGCTAACCTCTAAACACATTGTTCTCTCCACAAGAGTAGGACTTGTATATTGGACTGTGGAGTGGGGGAAACATTTATCTGAAACTATGATGAAGTGAGGAATGTTTCCCAATTAGTGTTTGTATTTCTCAACTCTTCCATCACCAACATTTTAATAAGGCCAGAGTGAAAGACACTAGTGTCTACTTTCTTAGATTTGGCTTGAACTATGTCAGCCATCTTACCAATGCTTCTAAAGAGGTAAAAAGGGAGGTTCATTGCTTCTTTCCCTATAAAGTGTAATAGTATCCTGATGTGGTATTGGTGTACCATGTTAAATATCCCCTCATAGGTGAAATATCTTTGGATAACCTTCAACATCTTATCAAAACCTTGAAGCATGTGGCTTCTAGGTACCCCTTTGGACAAGTTGTTTCCCTAACATTCTGGCTCAAGGAATTCCTTGGAGAAGGAAGCATTTAATGACATTGTCTTGAACCACTTTTCTCCATTGTTATGTATCTTTGTTGCAATAGAGATGGAAATTTTTGAAAATTCTAATTCTAACATCCCCACCTTGGTTTTTGTCCCATTGAAGTTGATTGTAAATTATTTGGCTACCTCTAGATGCCCCCTCTACATCTTTTGACAAAAATTGATGCAACCTACCCTATGAAAGGATTCTCTTATCAAAGGCTCAAAATCAAGAAGATGCATGTAATAGGGATCTGTCCTTACAATATCCCCTCCCTTGTGAGACTTATTATTCTGTTGAATTTCTATATTGTTGTTGAAGAAAGATTTTTTGTAAGTTTTAATGACAGCTAGATGTATGAAAATAGGGAATACAAGAAACTAGGTTTTTGGTGACAACCTGTTTTCAATAGGATGACCTTGTATAGAGATTTTATACAACTCACTTTATGCACATTTAGGAATGATTCAAGGCATTTCTCAAGTAAGGGATGTAAGGAAAAACAACTGGAAGTTATAATAAGAGGGTGACACCTGTGAATACTTTGCTAATTTTTGTTTTCATCAATACAAATATCATTTAACAGTAATGATAACACATTCAATATTTAAACTTAGTTCAACAATTGATCAACCTAAAATTTTAATATTGGAGGGGTGTTGAGTCACTCTTTAAGACTCAATTTTAAAGGAAGTATAAGACATAGACTTCAATACTGCTGGAATAGAGGGTTCACAGCACCTGATTCAAACAAGAATTGCATACTTCGAGGAGACTGTTAGGAGATCAGATGACATGATCCCTGAAAAATTGGTTAAATGTAGGATCTAAAAACAATAAAATCATTTTTACACTATCCTTTAATGCATTAATGGTAAATAAATGCATGAGAGTACTTAGTGTATGTTGTGAACTCTCCTAATGAGTTGGCAACACATACACCCAATTTTGATTTGACAACTAAAAGGATATATGGTGAAAAAGGAGGATTTGTGTACAATCTTGAAGCTATGACATGGCAGGATAATGATATAAAAACCAATCGTGTGACTCATGGGAGTTTAATTTCCTTTTTTATGATGTATAATGAAATGACCTTAAGACTCTAAACCAATGTTTGAACAAAACTCCATTTACTTAAAAAAACAAAACCTAAGTTTATGACCACAACCCTAACACTGAAAACATATGACCTATAAACCTTATGACTCAAAAACAAACCAAAGTAATTTTTTGACCCCTACAACTCTATGTGTTAACAGGGGTTTTCTCATATATCTTGGACCTTGAGTCAAGTTACCAAGGGTTAGCTAAAGCCAATTTTTCCTAGTCTGAATCACAACATAAAGCATTCTAGGATCTGAAACATCGCCTCTAATTTGAACCTATCCTCACATTTCCATATCTACAACATTCATTCGAGACCAATATTGATTCATTAGACTATGCCATCAATGTCATCCTCATTCGACATGGACATCTAGTTTCATGTCATAGTGAAACAATATCTGATGATGTTCACATGTATCATTTCTATGACAAAGTGATGTACTCCATCATGTAGGCATTCCGGGAGTGGAAGCATTACATCTTAGGAAAGGAAACGATAATCCACACTGATCAAAAGCCTTTGCAGTTTATGTAGAAGTAGGGGAAATTATAGAATTACTACTTCCATAAGTGGTCCACATACTTGCAACAATTCCAATTGAACATCAAGTATAAGAAGGGAGACACCAATCAAGCTTTCAACTACCTCAGTTGACCTCCAGTTGTATCACTAACCATGGTGCTCAACTCTTGTGGACATGAGACCTCAAAGTGGTCCTATTTATATGATAATGATCTCGATTCCATTTCCTTATGTCGAACACTAGATGTAGGAACACTAGTTGCAAAATTTCATCTCCGGGATGGACTGCTATGCCATCTGGTTCATCCATGTGTTCCTTCAAGTGAGTGTGAGAAGCTCATTTAGGAAGCTCATAACAGTCGAGTGACATGACACTTTAGCATGAAAAAAACATTGGTACTACTGCAAAAGTATTTTATTGTCCAAATCTTTGACAAGATGTCAGCAAGTATATTATATCATGCAACACTTATGCCATCTCCAAACTCACCATTAAGAAATGGGGGCTATACACCCCTCTACCTACTCATGATAGGCCTTGGTAGTCCATCTCCATGGACTACATGTCCGATATTTCTTAAATCAAGCATGGTAATGACTACATCTTCATGGTCGTTGATAAATTCTCTAAAATGGTAGTTATGACACCCTGTAAGAAGAGTATCACAATCGAGGCCACTTCTAAGATCGTATTGAAGCATTTTTGGGTTCATTTACGGCTAACAAAAACTATTATTTTATATGGTGTTAGAAATTTCTTGAGTACATTTGGTCCAATATGTGGTCATTGATAGAAACCAAGCTCACCAAATCAACTGCTTTCGAACCCCAAACCGATGAACAGACAAAGGTAGTCAACAAGATGATAGCGCATATCCTAAGAATGTGCAATTCCAAAAATACCCAAACATGGGATGAGAGACTTCCTTAAATTCAACATAGCTACAATCGATCCCTTCATAAATCCACTAGACAAAACCCCTTTTAGGTGTGCTTGGGGTTCCAACCATTGGACCTAATTGACATAGCTCTTCTCATTGCATCCACACAGGAAGAATATTCCCACACTCAAACTAAGGGTGATAAGGTAGTCATATTTGTTGAAAGGATTCATCACATCTGCCAACAAGTCCATCACATCTTACAGAAAGATAATTCTAAGTACAAGAAGTGACATGGAAAATATCATATTCCACACATGTTTTAGGTTGGTGATAAGGTATGGTTACATTTTCAGAAAGAGAACCTTATCAGACACCATCACAAGCTTCTCCCACTTCTATATGGGTGTTGGGTGCAGGACAATTTTGATGAAAACTCCATTTTTTAAAAGTAAAGCTTAATTTGGAAAAATACAGATGGCAAGAAAAGCAACACATCCGAGGAAAAGATGCATGCAAAGGAGGAAAACATGCAAGGTGTGCATGCAGAAAAACCTAACCACGTTAGGGTTAGGATTTTTGTAAGAGATTCTAATGGCTGATAAGTTGTAAATTAGTATAAATAAGTACCTAGGAGGTCTAGGTCGAGGTTGGATATACTATTATGTTCAAATAGGAGAACTAATCTAAGATCTGATACCATTATGTAAGTGGTGGATCTATAAGAGAGTCAAGTAGCTAAATATTTAGGATTAGATCTCAGAGTAAGGAGCCTGGTGCAGTCTAGTCAGCCTCACAAAGGTTGTGGAACCTGTCTTGTGATTGTATGATCGAAATTGTAGTGCTCTCAATGCCATATTTTACAGCAAACATAAATAAAAGACCCTAAGAAGCCATATCTTTGTGGATGTAGACCAGGAGGGGGTGAACCTCGGTAAATCTTGTGTTATGTGTGTCGTTTATTTCATATTTACTTTCTTTCAATGATTATATGATGAAGAAATAATTTTGTTAGGTCTGTTACCTATTACATATGTAGATCACATGCATAAACTTAACAGATTAATGAATCTCAAGAATAATAGAAAGATCAACCAGATCAAGGCCTAAGAAGATGAAATGCAATCCCATATCCCAACTCTTTCCTAGACTTCAAGAACTTGACCTTTGCAGTCACCCATAGAGCTATCTCGGGTGAGACTACGCGGTGTACTCTATGCACTTTGTTTCCTTCTGGTTTACCAGGAGGGCTGATAGTGTTATAGGATAAATCCGTGAGTGTGGACACAAACCGATCTCCCTAGATCCACCTGGATCTAGAACAAAACAGGACAGAATAATACACTTTCCCTAGATATAGACTATTGAATGAACTGAGAGATGAGGATCATGGACATACCTTATGAACACTTTCCTTAGATCTCTATTGTTCCAAGATTTTATCCAATGCTCTCGTCCCGTTCAAATCACAACAGAATGAACCAATCGAAGTAAAGGAAGACTAATATATTCAATAACTAGTCTATACATATGATCAAGGAGTTATGTAATAAAGTGACATCATCTTTATGGGAAAGGGACATATTGTTGTATTGGATTAATTGAAATTGAAACTTACAACTTGATCCTTGATTTCATAGGTCTCCTTTCGATGGCTCCTAGCTCTGACACACACACTTGCTCATGCATGAAAAAAATCAACCACTTGTGATGACCTTGTTGTTGTCTCTAGCTGTTGTAGCATCGGTCCTCCATACAGTCTTGCACTAATTCTCTAATCGATCTCTAGCTAACTTGCTGCTTGCTTAACTTAACTTAACCCTTTCCATGAGAAATATCCTCAATATATAGGAGAAGATAGATTAGTTACTTGGATAAGGAATGATCCCAAGATATCTGGGAAGCCAGCACCTGAATAACCATTCGAAAGACAACTCACCCTTCTAGAAGATTCCCTTCTAGAAGGTTCGAGATTTTTATCTTTTTCCCTTTTAAGAACATGTTCGCACCCTAACCATGAGTACAGTGTGAGAAGTTCGCACCCCAGCTTAATGTAGCCTGCGAAAATCAGGAATTCTCGCAGGAGAATATATAAGTAGCCTGCGAACATTCTTCAAAAGTGTGAGTTCTGGAAGAAGACAACTGTAACTTTTCTCAGGAAAGTGTTCTTGGTAAAGAGATTGATTTTCCATCATCATAACATCATCATGACATCATCACAATCACCAAATTTGTGGATAACAGAATGCCCCCCAAAGGCTGAGAGTGGAATCAATGACAGTCGATAGACTTTGTAAGATGCATGTGTGTGTCGAGAACCAAAATCACATCTAATCAAAAACCTGCAAACATCCAAGCATCAGCAGAATATCATGTATACCAATCCCTGAGGTAGGCATTCCCATACTCAGATCATAGACTGATGACATTGTAAACCAAGGTCATGGCCACCAATCATACACTGTGGATCCATGTCATCATTATATAGCACAGCCACCGGAATACACTGTGGATCTGTGCGACAAATTTTAGTCAAGATGACATAGCCACAAAACATACACAGTGGATCTATGTGTCGCAATTTATACATACTCCATCACAACCTGGATCACAAAGACAATATCTAGGGTCTTCAACCTCGTCACCCAAAGTACAAATCTGACCATGTGATTACATGTGTCGAAGTCAAACACGGTAGAAACCACTTGATTACCGGTGATTCATATATACCGTTAACAAGTGTGAGGGAAATCACCATTGATGTCAATGACTCCCAAGGTACTATAGTACAATCCATCGACTGTGAATAAATGAGTTGATGTCGAACACTCGACGGAATCTCTCGATCAGGGGTCAATGATGTAAACCCACTGTCGAAAGTGAGAAACTTGCCATTGAGGCATGCAAGCTTCAAGGTACTAAATAATTTTGAAGTCTTGATTCCGTATAATGTGTTGAAGTCGACAGAACAAGACTTGTCACAGGAGGGCCTTGTGTATCCCCCATCAGTGACACAAAATGAGTAACAGAGTTTGAAAGTGAAACAGAGTGTATGACAATTGGACTTTGGACACAGGGAAGGCCGACACGAAGTGAAAGTATAACTGCAGATGGCCGACTCAATAGAGGTTTTGACTGCTCTTGAACATATGAATTACACGACCAATGATTTGGCAGCATTGACTCAAAGACGACAAATGAAAAAACCTTGTTACTAAGTCAACTGAGAGACAAATGGATTTCCCAAACCGGATTCAAATGATGAATAGGGGGTGTCATGTTCAAGAGCGACACTTACTTCCAATTAACACAAAGATGAAACATATCCCTTTCCCAAATTTCCCCCCACCATTTCTGGCAAGCACCTCTTTATTTTTACGCAAGCTTGAAGAGGATCACATATTCTTGTTGATATAAGCTCATCCTTTGGACGAGTCCCTCGGAGTATTTTTAACGAACCCTAAGAAGGAGTGGTTCGGTCCCATCATGGGTCAGTCAATGTTTGTTTAATGAGTCCATAGATAGAAAAATCGAAGGTTTTTCAGGATTATAGAGTTTGGAAAAACACTCAAAAGAGAACTCTCTCAGTGCCTTTTTCGTACAATAGTCCAATGAGACCGAAAAAGGGTTAAACTATCGCTCGAAGGACGCATAACTTCAAATACTTTAACAAGCGTGAAAATAGAAAGATCGCTCGGTAATATTTTCATGTTTAGGGAGTCGTGAAAAGAGCTTAAAGTTAACTCCAGGGGGGTTCCTTTTTCGTGTAACCACAGCGAGCCTCAAAAGTTTTTGTCCATAATCATCTGCATTGGGTACCTGCAAGTCATTTTACTCACTTCCAAATTAGTAATTAGGGTTAAATAAAGAATAAACATGAAAAAACCCACTTTTACCATGGTAAAAAGTAAATAAAATAAATTCACAATTCATTTTACCATATCATTTTCCCCTTTTACCATTTGAGTGCAAAAAACCTCCATTTTACCTTCTACCTTCATCGTCAATTTTTGGGAGCTTCGGGCCATAATTCTTTGAGCCGTCTGCGGTGTTTTGGTAAGTTTTCCATTCTTTATATTTTCATGGTTCAAATTCATGATTTCATTGGTTAAACTTCAAGTTTTAAGTTCATTTTGTAAACCCTATGCGTGTAGAAGGATTCTCGCAGGCTGCCCATACAGGGCCTGCGAGAATGCTTCATTCTTACAGGTGGGCCTATGGGAGCATGCGAGAAGTTCGCACTGTGTGCCATAGGCCACCTGCGAACAACACAAAGTTCAAAATTTTATATAATGTTTAGCCAAAAGAAAGAATTTATCCCATGAAAGAGAGTTATAAACATCTTCATATATTCCCCATGCAGGTTTATAACCATCATAATGGTGCTCGAATGGAGAGAACGAGAGCATGAGGACGATAATGCAACCACTGAAAGACACCCTCTGAATCTTGCTGCCTCAAGAGATTGCGATCTCTTGAAGTATTTCCGCATACCGGGCATGAGAGCCCAAGTTCGATTACTAGAACACTTAGTCCGGATGTGGGATCCGGATCAGCAGGTTTTTATTGTCAGAGCTCACACATTGACGATTGACATTGAGGATATCTATTTCCTGACTGGGCTATCCAGGCGAGGGTCCTACGTCAGTTTGACTGGTAGCCAAAGGGGTGGCTTAAAAATGAGTGAGTATTGCCAAGAGTACTGCGTGCCTAAGGCTGAACGACAAAAAGGAAAAGTGGCCATTTGGGGAGTGACTGATATAACTCTCTGTACCATTCTCTTCACTATCGCTTGGATGGCAGGAAGTGTTGCCCCACATATGGCTCTGCAGAGCTATTTTTAGTATGCCCTCGAGTGTATTGAGCCCCGGGTCTTCAACTAGGCTGATGCAGTTTTACACAGTCTCAAGAAACAACTGACCAAATGTAGGTCTGGAGATCTAAAGCAGATTGGTTATGGATCATTGCTAGTGTCCTTCTTCTGTGAGAGGGTCCCAGTGTATAGACTTCAGGCTGAGTGGCACTTTCCAGGTCCCAGGGATCCACGGATGTTACGATGGTGTCAACTCATGGCTAGACATGTGACAGGACCGATCGTCAGGTATGACGATCTCTTCTTTGACTGGCTTCAAGGCCAGGTGTTGATGGTAGAATATTATGCATATGTTGGCTTAGAATTTCACAGTGATCCTGACCTTGCACTTCCTAAAGACGCATAGTGGAGAGACATCGGTAAGAAGTACACAAATTTTTCAAGGTTTTTAAATGTTTTTTGGATTTTTAACATATATAAATGTTTTTGGTTTTATAGTTTTATCTGAAGACTAACATCAAATTTTTGTTGATAACACAGACGTTGGTGCATATAGACCTGCTGGTAGTTCTCCTATTCAGTGTCGAGGAGAGGCAGTAGTAGCAGTCCCCCAGTATGTCGAGGACTATCTGACAGTGGAGTGGAACTTAGAGGGCCTGATGGCCGATGTTCTAGATATGCCTCTGGAGGAGATCCCACGATGCAATCAGCGTCACACCGTGGGAGTCTCTGCCTCTATGGGTCGCTTGCTCCGCAGAGTGGCTAGGACATTAGTGTGCTATCGTGAACATCATTGATGTCACTATATAGAAGCCATGGGCTTCAATTTTGATATTTTGGTCTTCCGACACATTTTGTAAAAAACAAACTTTGATCGTTATATATACATGGGTTCTACTAGCTTACTTTACATTGTGTACATTTTAATGTGTTTGATTTGATAAGTGATTTAAATGCCTGTCTAATGCATAATTATCTAAAGCATCTGTCAATGTATTAAGACTTCTCGGAATGTGTTGATATTCAATATAATCAAAATGTCGTTCCAAGAGGCGAATCCGCAAATATACCCTTAATAACATAGGACTTCAAATAGAATATACATTACTGAGCTGTAGTACTACCAACTGCGAGTCAAGTCGAACTACCAAATGGAGAATTCCGAGAGAGATAGCATCAACCAGTAATTCAACCACGGTGCTATACTCTGCGATGTTGTTGGTTTCTCGACCAAGACATATACCTCGTAGAGATATGAGTTCGTTTGTCGGGGCATAGATTGCCCATGCAGCGGAATCTAGATTCCAAGTACTACAGCTAGCACCGTCGACGAAGCCAATATAAGGTAGTGAATGTTCTGACATCTGGAAATCAAACACAATGTCACATAAGGGCAGAGACCAGATAACGTCAAAAGCAAAAACTAAAGTAACACACACTCAGTATGATACATAAAAATACAAATACTCATGCACAAATGACTCATGCATAGTACTTCTTCAAGTACAACCCATTCTTGGGTTCACTCAAAGGTACCCCATCATAATCCACTAAATCATACGCTCCTTTTTCCAAAACTTTGCTAATGATGTAAGGCCCACGCCACATTGGTTCGAATTTCCCAACTCCTAAGACATCTTTATCTTGTTCATATAGAAGAACAAGATCCCCTTCAGAGAAGACACAAGGTTTGACATGCTTATCATATTGTGCCTTAACACATTTCTTTTGGGCTTCTATTACAAGAGTAGTGTCATGACGAGTCTCGTCTAATCGCATCAAATAAAACAGACGTTCCTCTTCGGCAGAAGTATTAGGTAAGAGCTCTATAGCTAGCTTCAAAGACGGGATTTCACATTCTATTGGCAGAATGGATTCCATGCCATAAACTAATCAAAAAGGTGTGAATCCCGTGGCAGACTTAACAGATGTCCGATATGCCCACAATGCAGAAAATAACATTGTGTGCCAGCTGGTTTTATGGATTCCTATCATCCGTCGAATCATAGTTATAAGAACCTTATTGATGGCTTCGACCTGGCCATTGGCCTGTGGATAATAGGGTGTTGAGCTATCATGACGAAGGCCCAACTTCTCTGTAAGTTCAGACATCATATTATTTCTAAAATGACTACCATGATCGATAACGATAGTCTGAGGAACACCAAAATGAGTGATGACATGGTTGAAAAGGAATAATGTTGTAGTCTTCCCAGTATTGTCGAATGTCGGCATTGCCTCGGCCCACTTTGTGAAATAATCAACAGCTACAATAATGTAACCATGCCCCCCGGCCGAGTGAGGGTGACATGTC
>ML792771.1:448035-465045 GCA_009831015.1 Picea engelmannii | reverse complement strand
GCCCCCCGGCCGAGTGAGGGTGACATGTCATGAAATCAATGCCCCATTTAGCAAAAGGACCTACTGAGACTACAGGATGAAGGGGAGCAGGATGCGACCAAATCTTCTGATTATAGGTCTGGCAGGCATGACACTTCTGAACAGTAGTAATGCAGTCAATGAATAGGGAAGGCCAAAAGTAACCTGCACGTAAGATCTTCTGGGCAGTAGCATACCCAAACATATGACCACCACATGCTCCTGAATGGCAGTCATTCAAATCTTTCTCAGCTTCGTCAAAAGTCAAACAACGCCGAAAAACAGAGTCAATGCCTCGACGGTAAAGAGTATCGTTGAGGATGATATAATTACGTGCTTGATAACGGACACGACATCATTCATTACTGGACAGAGTAGGCCAGAAAGTTTGAGTTTGGAGATATATAATGATATCTCCATACTAAATATCATTGGTACTGATAAGGAAAAGTGACTCGTCAGGTAACGAATCCACGGCTACCTTTTCTGTGGCAGTGTGGGGAAAATCACAAATTAACTCAGCGAAAACTAGAGATTTCTTTGACGTGGCGCGATCAAATTCCAAATCGAACTCCTGGAGAATAACAATCCACTTGGAGTACTTGCCCCCCAGCAATTGACGTGTCAATATGTGTTGCATGGGGTTACAGTGTGAAATCATTGTAGTCTTCCTGGAGAGAATATAATGACGGAAACGTTGGACTGCTTGTACAGTAGCCAAGGCCAGCTTCTCAACATGTTGGTACTTGATTTCCATGGATGATAAACTTCTACTCAAGTAATAGATAACATGTTCATCGTGGTTATCATCCTCTTGAACGAGGACCATGCCGATAGTATACTCGGACGCAGCTAGATAAAGAAAGTAATCTCGACTATAATCCGGAGGGAAAAGAAGAGGAGCTTTGGTGAGGGATAACTTTAAGGCTTCAAAAGCGTTGTTAGCAACCTTATCCCAGACAAACTCAGAACCTTTCTTTAGAAGACATGTGAAACCGCGAGTAATCTCGGCGTAATTCAGGATGAAACGACGAAGAAAGTTTTCTTTCTCCCGCAAACTTTGTAACTAGCGCAAAGAAGGAGGAGGGAGATTAAGAATCGCCTTGACCTTGATAGGATCTACCCGGATCCCATGGCGTGAAACAATGAAACCGAGGAGACAGCCAGATTCGATGCAAAAGACACATTTATGAGGATTTAGGCGAATGCGATAGAATCGACAATGAATGAAAATTGCTTGGAGGTGATTAGGGTGATCGACTCGACGTAAAGAGTGAGACGAAAAATCGTCTAAATAAGGTTGAACAATATGTTTGATATCATGAAATGCGTAAGACATAGCACATTGGAATGTAGCACCTGCGTTATTCAGACCGAAGGGAAGTTTCCTGTAGGTTAAAGTACCCCAAGGACAAATAAAAGCCGTTTTATGTTGGTCCTCAGGAGCGATATTGATTTGATTATAGCGTGAAAATACATCCATGAGGGAAAAGATTTCACTACCAGCACAATCATCTACGATCTGGTCAACGAAAGGGGTTGGAAAATTGTCCTTTGGGAAAGCTTTGTTGATATCCCGATAATCAACACAAACGCGTATAATACCACCTTTCTTATCAATCGGTACGGGGTTGGAAACCCATTTTGTCAATGCCACGGGGTAAATGAAATCGGCTTTAAGAAGTTTTTCAACGTCGAGTTTAATGGCTTCCGCTTTACATGGATGGACAGGACGGAGGCGCTGCTGGACTAGTTTAGCTCCGGTGTATGTCTTAATATCATGAACGACAATAGCAGGTTCAATACCCGACATCTCTTCGTAACTCCACGCAAATATATCACAAAATTCTCTAAACAAGGAAGTATAAGTGACAATTTCTTCGAGAGAACACGAAGCTCCAATATGAACATTCTCGACTATCCCAGGTTTCACTGAAATATCTATGGGCATCTTGGGGGAAATGTTACTCAGGTTCCCTTCTGCAAACACATCTTGTGTAGATTGGGAAACCGTGGATATAACAACAACGGTCGATGGAGTCAAAATCCGTTGATAATTCTCAAGAGTTTGTGGTTCCAGAAACAGTATGGAACGATGATGCCCATTGGCCCAAGGGGTGTCTTCCATGACGGACATGATCATCTCATCAGTGGGAAATATGACACGGAAAGTATTAGGAGATAACTCGTCAAAAGAAGAAATAGTAGGGGTTGCCGATTGAATAGCTTGATATGCAGATTCAACCGGACTTAACGGCATAACGTCGCCGAAACGAACATGATCTCTAGGATCAGGGACTAGCCAAGGGTCAACAGACACCGGAAGTTCATGAGGTACAGTAGAGATCATATTAATAGAAGCAATAAATGGGCGTGGAAGATCGGGTGGCGATGGTATTGGGAAAGTACCCATTAACGAAGAATCTTTTAAAAGACCGACCCCGACATTTTCGTAACTCGGTGGGGTGTTTGCTATGAATGGCACGTTGCCTGTGCGATTATCGGCATTAAAGAAGGCAAGCTGATCAACCGTAACCACTTTTCTCTGGTGAGGAAATCATACGACACAGAAAAGGGTTGACATGACAGCACACATAGAATCGACCTAGCTTCGACCAAGTAGAAGATTATAATCTAAGGGAGTATCGAAAACTTCCACTTCCACCTGGACAGTCTTACCTTCAAGAGTGACAGGCAATGATGGTAGAACACCATAAGGCTTAAAACCCGATCCATTGAAGGCTCACAAAGTGTTTTGTGATTCATTTAACGAAGGAGAGACAATGGCTTTCCAACAAGAAAAAGACATTACGCACGTAGAGGTACCCTCATCAATAACAGTTCGACAAATACTCTTGTCGGAGACCACAACTTGGATTTGAAATGCAAGTTGTGGGGGTAACCTTGGAATATGATCTTCCAAGTTAAAGACTATCATATTCGTATCTGTTGGATCAATTCCACCTATAGCTTTCAACAGCGCCCTTCGTTGTGCAGGACAAGACTAAAGGACTTCCAGGGCAGACATCGCTAAGGGTGCTTGGGCCATATCTTCGACAATGCTATAGTTCTAGGCTTCTCGAGCATGAGGATTGAATGCCGACTTCTTAACGACACCTTTCGGAGTTCGTAAAACTGTATCAAGATTTGGTCGTTCGAGATGAAGTGGACCGTTCGTAGGTGGATTTGGTGGAGAAGGTTGTCCCAAATCGGGAGGTAAGTCGTCAACCTTCTCCTTAGAAGGAGTATAGTCTTTAGCTCTAGTGGTAAGTGAAACATTGTTTTTTGTAGAATCATTGGTGCACATCAAAACATAAGATGATGTAGAAGTACAGGGTTGGTCATGGATGACCAACGAGGCCTGTTGTTGAGACAGGAAGGGTTGAGACAAGACTGTCGGCGTAGAGGGCTTTGGTGTTCCTTGAAGGAACTTGTTAACCTCGGCACGTCTCGGACAATCCTTCGTGTAGTGATCGTCACCATAGATAAGGCAAGGGTAGTGTGGTTTATGCTTATCCCGGTCATCAACAGGAGGTGATTTGGTTTGCTCATTTGGATTATTGTTTTTAACCTCCTTATTCTTGCCTCTCCCTTTCTTAGATTTATTCTTATCGGTCGACGTAGATTGAACAGCGTTCACTTCAGATGTTTTACCAGTGGGAGGAGCAGGAGACGAAGCACTTTGCACATTAGAAGAATTGGATTTCGGGGTTGTAGTTGAAACAGAATGTGAGTGGCTATGAGTGGAACCAATCACACCATCAGCTGCATGCGAGGCAGCCGGAGTAGTAGAAGGGTTGGAACTACCAGGACGAGGTAAATCAGGTAGTAAATTATACAAGGTTCCCGTTTGTGAATAAACGAGATCAAGATACTGAGCATGACTAATAGCCTTCTCTTATGTGACAACACCGCCCATAGCAATGTCTTTACCAATTTTGTTTACAAAATACTTGGTAAACCATTCTGCCAGTAACTGATCGGGAAGCTCAAGTTTAATGAGACGTCGCCTCCGTCGCCACTCATGATAATGATCAGATATATGAGTGCTCGAGCTTTGTTTGAAGGAGGTTAAAATCTCAGTTCTGGCATCGTAACGGATCGGTAACTGGTAATGTGTTAGAAAGGCCATTGCAAGCATGTTGAAATTCGAAAAGAAACCTTGTGGTAATTCAATGTACCACTTCGCAGCAGCACCCGTAAGAGTTCGTTGAAAAAGATGCAGTCTAATGGAGTCGTCCATCAACGAGTTGGATGAACACCACAAATGGAAAGTCATGACATGATTATTTGGGTCCTCTCCCACCTTCCCATCAAATTTTGGAATGTCTAATGGAATCTTTGTAGGAATAGCAGGTCATTGGGGAGAGTGACGAATAGGATCATTAAGAATCCTAGACAAATCTGGCATATCCAAAGTAGCAAGAAAAGGAAACTGTCGATTCACTTATGGATACTGGTGACTTTGGGGTGGAAGCCCTGTCGGTAGACCAGTGGGACCGTATGCAGTCTGCCCCCAAAGGGAAGACCCTGGCTGGTTCTGTTGAGGTTGAATAGGATAGTAACCCCAAGGATTGTGACCTTGAGTCTGAGTAGGGACTTGAGGTTGAGTAGTTTGACCCGAACCCCAAATAGGATTAGTCACACCTAGATATGGTTGGCCAGTAGTAGGGACAGTTTGTTGCCCCCCAACATTTAGAGGAAAGTGTTGCATAAGTTGATTCCAGTACTGGGCCAACGCAGGAGGTATGTTTTGTCTTAAAGGTGAGGTTGGTCCCCCTATCAAAGAGACAGTTCCACCCGAAAGTTGTGTACCAACCGTAGGTTGTGTAGTAATTGTGTTATGTCCAGGAAAGGGAACTGTGCCACTCTATCCACCAATAGGAATCTGTACATTAGGTGCAACGGTTGGGATAGTGCTACTAGGAGTAGGATTGCCAGTTGGAAACTGAGGGAGTGTCTGGATGAAACTGGGAATAGGATGCCCATGAAACTGAGGACCACCTGGAGAGCCAGCTGGAGTTTGTGGGGGTGTTGGATGGGAAACATTCAACAAAGGATTCATCACATGGTAACCAAGAGGTACATTCAGATTAGCCTCAGGAGTTCGCTGGGTATTGATAGGAGGAAGAGTAGTTGCAGTAATTCCGGTTTGGACACTCACAGTATTTGCAAGATGGGCCATCTTGGGAGGAAGAACAAAACGATAAGTGGTAGTCTCTGGGGTAGTCTCTGGTTCAGGAGACACATGAGGGTTGATTTCATAGATAGGTGGTGACTCAGTACCAAACAAGACTCATCGGAAATCACTTGACCAAAAAGGATCTTGGCCTACTACACCGTGAGAAGGCCCAGCAGTTGATTCAGAGGATGTAACAATGGTTTCTTCAGAAGGATTTAATCATCCAACAGGTCGTTCACCACGACGAATGCGATAATCCTCTATAGTATGGGTTATTCGAAAATCAGCAAGAGGATCAGTGGGTTCTACTTGTGGAGGTGGTGTAAAAATTTATGGGACATCACTTATGTCCACGTGTGGTAGAGTAACAAGGGGGATATCACCCAGACAAGGAGAGTCCTCCGGGGTACCCTCAAGCGTTGTTGTATGCAAAGGTTGTGAAGCTTCTAGATGTTCTGGGGACAAACCTTGCATCCTAAGTGAACGTCGTGGGGGAGAAATTGTAAACAAGTAATAAATTCCCCAACCAAAATCTTATGGTCAACTTCGAGAAACAATCAGCACACACTAGTAAACAAAATCTAGAAGCAATCACCAAGCAAACAGTACCTTCTAATATCGAAGCCACTAGTTGGTGATGAAATCCAACGTCGCAACAATGAGACGAGAAGGGGCGAGGCTAAGATGGAAAAGTTACGTTGACGACCTGCTTAACAGACTTACACCCTGGTGCAAGCTCCCACACATAATCGTGGGTATACCCTCCAAGGAGCCCGAGTGAGTTTGATCAACGTCGATTCCAGGTACCGTGAAGACTTTCCCCTCCACAGTCACCTTGGGTAAGAACTTAGAGAGATAAGTCACTAAGGTCACCACAAACAACAGTACAGCCTGGGGAAATAGTCGTCAGTCCGATCCACATGCAAAGGCAGGGTATCTAGCTCGAAATCAACTCAAAGGCTTCCACTCATAATTGTGGGTATACCTCGGAGCGACTCCCATAATACGTACAATCTCTACATTGATGCCAACAAAGCAGGGTTAGTAAATCTACCAACACCAATGCGACCTAATGCTTGACCCTTGTGTTAGAAGGGCTTCCCAGGACAATATGCTGCCAGTGGAATTTTAACACTCACTAACTCAAGATGCTATTGTTTGTTTTTTGAGCTTGTGGAGAGTGTGTCTCTCTTCCTACTCCAAAGCACTAGCCTAGCTAAATGTTGGTGTAAAAGAGCCCTATAAAAGAGTTACTAGATCAATTTTAATATTACGCAATGTTTTTACAGGCTGTTGTTTACTCAAAGGTAACGGAAATGAAACTCATGATGTGTGACTCTGACCCAAATAATGCAAGGATATGATGAAATATAATTCTTTTCATTCGATGAATCCTAGTTATGGGAGAGAGAGAACAATTTCCGAATCAATCACAATACTACAATGCAAATGCAATGCTCAATTTCCTTTCAGATGTCAATGCCAACAATCATGCATCAATGAACAAGTTCCATATGTCTTTTTCAAAACTTCAATACTCTTGAAATTTGATTTCCAAATGTTTTCGCAAAAGGCAAAAAACAAAAACTTGAAAGAAAACATGCAGTTCACTTTCCAAGAAGAACTCTGATTAATGAGAAAAAAAACCAAATTATAAAGACCTAAACAAACAACCCAATCCAATACTTTCAATGAAAGCAACAACAAAAGCAAACCAAGGAGCTTCTCAATGCAAATGAAAAATTGTCCTTTCGAACCAACAAGCACAAGAGAAGCACCAAACACTCAACTCTCAAACAATCCCTAGTTCTCAGCCAGTCAGATACACTCAACTACAGAAGTCGGAGAGAATGAAAATGCCAACAAGAGCTAAGAAATGAAAGTCAAGCTTCAAAGGCAAGAAAAAACCTAGAAACCCTAGATCAGTTTTAGCAAGCCAACTAAAGAAAAAGATATGTAAGTCACTGATTCAGTAAGCCAAAGAGGTGTAAATCAACATATATGAGTATTTGACAAAGTCAAAACTTGAATTCAAAGTTTTCAAAAAATCTATTCGCAGGCCAGTGTGGAACACAGTGCGAGAAGATAGTGTTCTCGCAGGCCACTTTGATGCAACATGCGAACTGTTCGCACTGGAATATATATGCAGAGTGCAAACCTTCAAGGTTCTCACAGACTGTCTATGGATACAGTGCAAGAATCCCTGAAACTAATGAAAATTTTGAAAAAGAAGGTAAAATTCAAACTGGCTTATAGACCCAGAAGGTCTCTCAGGGTATCCTGAGGACTCAGAGACTGACAAATCAAGAGAAAAATGAAAACAGAGAAAATGGCCACAAAAACTCAAAAACCATAAAGAAAACAAAGGGATAGTTCCCCAGTGGAATTGCCAATTTTGTTATAGGATAAATCTGTGAGTGCTAACACAAACCGATCTCCCTAGATCCACCTGGATCTAGAACAAAACAGGACAGAATAATACACTTTCCCTAGATATAGACTATTGAATGAACTGAGAGATGAGGATCATGGACATACCTTATGAACGCTTTCCTTAGATCTCTATTGTTCCAAGCTTTGCTCCAATGCTCTCGTCCCATTCAAATCACAACAGAACGAACCAATTGAAGTAAAGGAAGATTAATATATTCAATAACTAGTCTATACATATGATCAAGGAGTTATGTAATAAAGTGACATCATCTTTATGGGAAAGAGACATATTGTTGTATTGGATTAATTGAAAGTGAAACTTACAACCTGAGCCTTGATGTCATAGGTCTCCTTTTGATGGCTCCTAGCTCTGACACACACACTTTCTCATGCATGAAGAAAATCAACCACTTGTGATGACCTTGTTGTTGTCTCTAGCTGTTGTAGCATCAGTCCTCCATACAGTCTTGCACTAATTCTCTAATCGATCTCTATCTAACTTGTTTCTTTCTTAACTTAACTTAACTCTTTCCATGAGCAATCTCCTCAATATATAGGAGAAGATAGATTAGTTACTTGGATAGGGAATGATCCCAAGATATCTGGAAAGCCAGCACCTGAATAACCATTCGAAAGCCAACTCACCCTTCTAGAAGATTCCCTTCTAGAAGGTTCAAGATTTTTATCTTTTTCCCTTTTAAGAACATGTTCGCACCCTAACCATGAGTACAGTGCGAGAAGTTCACACCCTAGCTTAATGTAGCCTGCGAGAATCAGGCATTCTCACAGGAGAATATATAAGTAGCCTGCGAACATTCTTCAAAAGTGTGAGTTCTGGAAGAAGACAACTGTAACTTTTCTCAGGAAAGTGTTCTTGGTAAAGAGCTTGATTTTCCATCATCATAACATCATCATGACATCATCACAATGACCAAATTTGTGGATAACAGATAGTTTTAGAGGTTTTTGCTGGAAACCTATTCAGATATGAACCTGGGTTAGCCCAAGAGTAGAAAGAGGAGAATAGTAACCAACAAATGGGTTTGTTTCCAAATGGAACTGCAGAGGATTGAGTGCAAAGGATCCGTGAAATATTCTCAAAGAATGAAATCATAGAAGGGAATGTTTAGACCATGGAATCTGACAAAGGAGAAGATTGAAGGAAGGTTGAAAACAAAGGAGCTTGAGTTTGCACAGAAGGATAACATAAACCCTAAAATAACACCACACAAATATCTGGACAAGTAATTTTTTAGCGACCCGGATGAGGTGTTTTTCAGTGATTTCCCACATGTGTTGCAGGAGTGGATATATAGTTTTAAAAAAACCACCCTACGAATTGAATCAGACAGATCAAGTTGAATCATGTGGTTATCATGCAGTTAGAACAAGTTAACAACAAATTCACATGCACAATAAATTTCTGGTTAGACAGTATTGTTGCAGGGTTCATCATAGAATTTGCAATAGATATAGAGAAGTCTTACAAAACAACAGAGAAATAGTTTCTAAAAGGACCTAGAGGTAGGTATATCAAATTCTTGTATACTTCAATCAATATCTTACTATATAACAATGGTGTGATGACCATTGTATTAGACAACTAAACTTCCCTATGTGCATGGGAGAAGGGGGGAGGCACTGACACGAGATAGAAGAATGGAGGGAGAGATGGATAAGGGAAAGAAGGAGGCCATGGACCTAATCATGATGGATGAGGCCCAGATCAATCAGATAATGGAAACAACCAGAAATACACGCAATGGAGTACCCTACCAATATAAGATGAATAATAAGAAGAGAGCCATAGTTGAGAGAGAGGGATTTGCAAGTGATGAGGAAGAGGTAGAGGATCTCGATGTTGTGGATCAAATTGCAGAAATATTGTGCACAATATATGAAAGGAAGATAGGTGGTACAAGGGTAGGAACATAAGGAATAACTCTCATCCATGTCAGTGTCAATGTGGAACCCATAACCCCATGTGTGACTAATACACCAACAAGAAAACCACCATTTATAAAACTGAATTTTAGTAGAAGGAAGACAACATGAAACACATATCAGCAAGGAGCATCAATTGGAGAAGCCAGTTCAGGAAGTAGTAGTCAAATATCTACACCGCGTAGAGGAATTATCTCAACAAAGTTCAATATGGTAAGACATGATCCCACCATTAGGTTACTTGAATTTATGGGAGAGGCATCAAAGGACACTGAAAATAAATTATTCATATGTGAGAAGATATAGGAATAAAAACAAGTTACAGATGAGGATACAAAACTTGTGCAGTTAGTTATCATGCTAAGAGACCATGCACTAGATTGGTACATGAGTCTAGTTGTAAACAATCCACCAGGAACAACTAGGAAAATTATAGATGTGAAGAAGCTACTGATAAATGAATTTTAGAATATAATTTTAGAATATTAGTACATGAATGAGATGATTGAAATAAGGAAGAAACTAGGTGAGTCTATTTGGGAAATTGATAATAGGTTTAAGCGCCTTAAAGGTAAGTTGAAGTATGTCAAGAATGACATGCAACATAGACACCTCTTTATGAATTCCCTGTTGCCACATTTAGAATACCCATTGAGACAACATAAGTTTCAAACTTATGTAGAGGATTTGCAGGAAACCTTACAACTGGAAGAAAACTAGTATCAGAAGACAAATCCAGTAATAGAGCAGCTAAAGGAGGATTTGAATAACCTCACATTTCAATTGAACCAAAATAAGGGCAAAGACAAAATATAAACTATTTGGTGTACCACATGCAAGACAAAAGGACACCACAAGAATGAGTGCCCAACTTTCACGTAGTACATGGAAACAGGATTTCCAAACCCTTTTCCAACATGAGGACCATGGTGCAAGATCTGTAAAACACAGGGGCATGATCCATATCATTGTCCAATGATGCAAAAGTACCAAACGATACCGAAGAATTCATATTGAAATTTTTGCAAATCAGTGGGACATGATGATAAATATTGTAGGAAAATGGACTTGATGAGGGAAAGAGCTTCAGATACTTATAGGGTGCAAGAAGTGATGATGACATGGAAAGTTGCAGCTCGTTTCAACTAGGTACCACCTTAATATAATAATGCACAGTAGCAATATAGCACTGTGCAACCTCAGTATAACCCCATGCAGTATAATCAGGTATCTAAGTACAATACACCACGAGAAGGATAAAAAGGTGGAGGATGAGGTAGAGGAGGATTTGGAAGAGGCATAGATATAGTAGTATGTCATAACTTCCAACAACTAGTACATTATGCAAGAGAACTCCCACTTCCACCTGTGACATGCATGTACTGTCGTGCAATAGACCATGATACAGAGGATTGTCTAACATTATTGGGGAAGATCTAGGAAAAGAGAAATCAAAAAAATCAGAATGTACAATGGATTTCTATATAAGATAGAGACGATGGGAGGAACATCAACATATTCATGTGTAGAGGTGCTAAGACATGAACTAATGCAGTGAGACCAGATCCATCACAACACCAATGGGTGAAGAAAAATAATGAAACACATAAGTTGTTTGATGCGTGGAAAGAAAAGGAGCCATTCAAGGAGGCTATACAAGAGTTCCTCAAACAAGATGTTGTGTCTACATCAGTTGCACAACATACTCGGAATGTACCAATGTACACAATTTCTTTATCAATGGATCACACCAGTGAAGTACCACCTATAGCACAAGTAAGTACCATAAAGACCTTTTCTACAATCCATTGTTAAACTACTGAATGATCCATCATTTGTTAAAGTTTTGAAAAATATGTTAGAAAGATGCAACATATAGGTAGAGGGGAAGTTAAAGCAGAAAACAATCAATCACCTCCATACGAGAAGGAGGACAAGTAAAAAATGCAAACTGAATGCCAACATTGAATATTTCAACATGGGGGACATTATATTGGATTTAGGCTCTGAGGTAAATGTGTTGCCCAAGAAGAAATGGTGGTGTCTAGGAGAGCCCACAATCGTCTATTCACCTATCCAGTTGAAATTATAAAACCAACACATATTTCTACCAATTGGAACACTTAAGGGTGTGACAGTAGATCTTGATGGAGTGTGCACTAAGGCAAACTTTGAAGTGATAGAGATAGTGGATGGCACAACACCTTATCCAACATTGCTTGGATTGGATTGGGAATTTAATAACCAAGCCATAATCAAATTGAAGACAAGGAATATGACATTTGAATCAGGATAATAAAGACTCATTGCGCCGTTAGACCATTCAGAAGGAGAAATTTTTGTAGAACCAACTTGTCTGAATTTAGAAGAGATAAACCAATTGTACAGAACAACCACACACAAAGAAGATTATGTTAACCCAACTTCATATGGGGTAATCAGCTGGAGAAGCATCACATCATGTTCTTCTGACTCAGATACAGGTTTGGAGAATTGGCATCATATACTACATGAAGTCTCTACAAGAAGGTGCGCAAGAATAGACTGCACAGTAAGATGGATGGGTATCAAGATAAGAGAACCTCCCAGTTTTCATGGCATAAATGACTTAAAGGAATTTCTCACAAGATACGAGGATGAAGTGTTAGATAATTAGAGGCTCTTATCCTTGGACATTGCACTCCAGGAAACACCTGCAGGATGGTAAGGTGCGCACAAACAAAAATTTAAGGACCGGTACCAATGTAAGAGTTTATTGCATATCAGATTCAGTGCAGAATAGGGAAACAACAAAATGTAAAGATATGATGGACAATGGACACCAACACAACATTTGGATAAATGAAATACAAAATGGAGGAAGACACCACCAAAGTAATTACCTCATCACTTCATCCATATATTGAAAGGAATTCCAAAAAATAGGTATTTAGACCAGGAACTGCATAGAGGAACTGCAGAATGGAAAACATTGCAACAGAATTTTATAGTAACCTTCTCATTTGAACATGAGAAACCCAACATAGATTCAACATTGAAGTAGATAAAAGGTGTGATATTTATTAATGAACCATATATTGAGCTCATGACAAAATACCAATAGCATAATAGAAAGAGAGTGAAAGAACTATTGTCATGCTATCATGTGGAAGAAGAAGCACTAGATGAGGATGACCCACACAACATTCATATTACATAAGTTGAAGGTGAAAGAGAGGTGGAAGGTCCATCTCTGGAGTTAGAAGTATTTTTTGCACCAATAAAGGTGAAGAAATTCAACACTGGGACAACCGATAATACCAATGGAAATTATTGGAGACCACTGGGATGAACAAAAAGTAGAAATAATAAAAGAGTTAATGCGTGAATACAATGAACCACTCCCAACGACCTTTACAAATAGAAAGGAATAACAAGAGAGTTAGGAGAGATGAAGATACCTCTCAAACCTGAGGATAGCTCTATCAGAGAGAGACCTTATAGACTAAATCCAATATATAAGTAGAATGTGAAAGAAGAAATTGATATAATGTTGGAAGTTGGTATCATAGAGCTAGTGGAGGAATCTGAATGGATAAGCCCTATGGTAGTTTAAGAGAAGAAACAAGGGGGGGTAAGGATTTGTGTAGATATGAGAAAACTGAATGATGCTTGCCTACATGATCTTTTCCCTAGACCTTTCATATATGAAGTCCTAGAGAATGTGGGATGCCAGGAAGCATACTCATTTACATATGAATTCTCAAGTTACCATAAGATCAAGATAGCCCCAGAAGATAGGTACAAAACTACTTTTTCCACAGAATGGTGATCCTAGCAATACACAGTCATGCCTTTTGGGGTGAAGAATGCACCAGCCATATTTTTAAGAGTAGTCATAGTTTCTTTTAAGGAGTTCATACATCAGTTTTTATAAGTATATTTGGATGATTGGACAATATATAGTCTATTAAAGGACCATGTACAAGTATTAAGTCTAATGTTGGAAATATGCAAGCAATGTTAGATATCCCTGAATATAAATAAATGCATTTTTGGAAAAAAATTTGGCATATTGTTGGGCCATATAGTCTGTAAGTAAGGCTTGTTGGTAGATCCTTCCAAGATTTCAGTTATTGTCAATTTACCACCTCCAAAATCAATGTGCCAGTTGAGAGAAACATCGGGGCATACAGAATACTACATAAAATGTATAAAATGGTATTCACATATCACTACGCCAATGGAAAAAATGTTAAAGAAGGATACTAAATTTCAGTGGAATGAGGACTGTCAACAAGGTTTGGACACCTTAAAATAAAAAATGGTCACAACATCAATCCTAGTATTCCCAGATTGGGAAAATACTTTTCATGTGCATGTGGATATATCAACCATAAAACTTGGATAAATTTTTCCGCAGCTAGGAGTATGGGATTTGGACCATCCTATAGCATTTGCAAGCATAAAACTGTCAGAATCAGAGAAAAACTACAATAATATAGAAAGAGAAGACCTAGCTATGTTCTATGCACTTCATAAGTTCAAACATTAGCTACTAGGGAAACACTTCAATATGTTCACAAAAGGCGAAGAAAGGGGATAAAAACCCACTAAAAGGCACTTATCGTAACTTCATCGGGGTTGATGTGACCATTTGGCGCGTTGTGATAAGAGGCGTGTAGATTTGGGTCATTGATCATATCAAGACCCCAACATCAACGGTCCAAATCGACGGTCATTGATCATATCGAGGCCCCAACATGTGCAGATGATAAAAAATTTAGGGCGGGTCGAGTTTGAAACCATGGTTTTGTGGAGGCGTTATGTGTCAGTCAGAGACACACATCGGACCCAAAAGCAGTGAAGAATCAAACCACTTTTCGCAGCCCTGATATGCGCATGTGCATGTAAGGCCCTATCCCATGTCAACAAGTGTTTTCTCTATCTCGTCGCCAGCTGTCCCCCACTCCCTCTCTCTCCTATGTCCGTCACATCCCCCACTCCCCTATAACTTTCACTCCCTCACACTTGTCCTCCACTCATTGTCCCACCTATTACATCTCCCCTCCTCACCTCTCGCCACCTGTGCCACCTTTCTCCACATCACCTCTGTCCCACTACACCTCAGCACCTGCTTGTGTGGCCCCCATGCTATCCTCAGTTTCCTCTTCCCATCCACGTTGTCCACCTGGTCATCTCAACGTCCACTATTCCATGCCGAGCACGCCAATCACATCATTGGTTTCTACGTCCGTTGTCAAGCCTCCTCACGAGCATCCAACTTAGATCCATATGGTAGAATGTAGAGGCCACCTAATTCCACAGGTGAAGAGTCGACTCGGGCCTTCTTGATCCCGATGAATAAGTTATTGAAGTTAGTTGGTGGTGGTTGAACATCGTTTCCACCATAAATGCAAATCCCGAGAAAGGACTATCAGCAAATCGGCTCAGTTGTAGAACCTTCCTAGAGAATGATTGTGTCTGACAGGAGACTGCATGCACAGTCTACAAGGAAGAATGTAGACATAATTCTTTTAGTTCCGAGACTCAAGCATGCTTCTGTAGTTTTACTCTAAGTATATAGGAGTCTTTGTCATATTTTTTTATGGTCAATGGTTGAGCTAAGCTCTCGATTTGTAAATTTTTAATAAAGCCTCTGGTTATTTCATTATGCATTTGTATTTGAGACTTCCTTTTTAATGAAAGTCAGTTTCCTTCCATATCTCTGTAATAGTTGTGTTAAGACACTCAGGCATGGATGATCCAATTGAGGGTAGTTATGTTCTTGTGATGTAGGTTTGATCATTGTGGCATCACGACCAGTTTTAATCAGTTTCTTGGGACTATTTTTCCTCTACCACTGAATGACTCAGGCATGGATGATCCAGTCAGGTTGTTATTATAGAATTGTGATGTATGTTTGATCTCAGTTCAGTAATAAATTCTTTCAGTTCCTTGAAACCCTGAACCAAGAGGATCTTGTCTTTAGATTTTTTCCTCTTTTAGTTTCTCAAAGACCGGATGTCCAAAACAAACTTCTCCATTCTTCTTAAGTTCTCCCCCCTACTCACCTTTATTACAACCTACTGACTGAAGTTAAATTGAGACCTCACTTGCTTGTGTATTCTAGCCTAGTTTTCTGAGTTCAAGCAACATAATCTTGAGACTGCATCCATTAGACCACCCTTTGAAATGACTCACTGTGACATACAGATTGATGGGTATTGATCTTACCTCTACAACAATCCAAAGGTGACTTCCAGTGCTAACATTTTTGGCACTATTGTCGGGGATGAATTGAAGATTTTCCCTAGGATTGAATGACAAAGCTTACTGGTTCTAAAGGTGCATCAGAACTTAGTACTTCAAGATTTCAATTGTGCACCAAGCGACTCCATTGTTTCAGTTGTGGATTCCAGAGGTAGACACACGAGGTCCACTCCACATCTTTATTTAGCAACACCTGAAGCTGACCCAGAGAAATTCATCAGAAGATGAAAGATCCTTCAGGAGGATACTTTAGCTACTAAACCAGGTATTTTTGATTATTTTCACCATCCTCTTATAGCAACTCCAGTAGTTGTTTCTCACTTTCCTATTACACCATCTATTGGAGCTTCTAGAAGTTTAAATTTTCGGAGCGCTCCTGTTGATTTCCTCTCTCCCAATTTCACTACTCCTCTTATTAAAGTTCTTGGTTTTGAAGGGAGGAAAACCTTTGTTCCCTCGAGCACTGAGGCCTTTTCTCCAGATCCTCAGTTGTTTCCCTTTGTTCCCAGGAGCACACCTCCCATCTCCCCTATATGAACACCATCCCCTCCTAGTTCTCCTACTATTCACACTCCAATGGAAGGAGATAATCCCCCCAGAAATAGAATGGATGCTATAGTAGCTTCCAGATACACCCCTCTCATTTTTCCCCAGCCTCTTAATGCCCTCCCAACCAATGGCTACCTTAAGAAGCTACCTAATTTCATGAGGGAGGGAGATATCACTGCCGAGGATCACCTTGCATCTTTCTATAGTTATGATGATAACTATGTCATAGTAAATGAAGATGTGTGGATGAGGATTTTTGTCCACAGTCTTGATGGAGAATCTAGAAAGTGGTTCAGAACCTTGACCCTTGGATCCATTAATGGGATTGAGACTTTAGATGATATCTTCTTGAGACAATGGGGGGATAAAAAGGACTTCATGTATTATATCACAGAGTTTAGATCCATAAAAAGAAAAGAGGGAGAGTTTGTCTGTGACTTCTCCAAAATATTCAACAAAATGTACAATAAGATCCTTGTTGAGATAAATCCTATGGAGGCCTCTGCCAAAATCACATATGCTAGCGCTTTTGACCCTAACTTCTGACTTCTGTTAAGAAAGAGAAGAGCTACCTTCTTGGCTCATATGCAATAATCAACCCTCGAAGTAGAGTCCAATATATTGGCAGTTCA
>ML792771.1:373953-448025 GCA_009831015.1 Picea engelmannii | reverse complement strand
CCCCCCCCCCCTCAAATGGATGAAGTAACCAGGTTACTAAAATCAATTTCAGTTAGAATGGAAAGGTCAGAATTAGAAGGGAAGAAGACATACAAAAATCCTCAAAATGTTGATAACAAAGGCAATTTCAGGAGGCCAGATAACAATGCTCCTCGGATGATGCAAAGAGAGCCTCGGAATAGAGATAGGGACGATCAGAAAATATATACCCCTCTTCAAAACAACCTTGTTACAGATGAGGGTGGAGTGGAAGAAGACCTCGATCCACAAATTCATTGTCTTGAAGATACATCCTCTTCTCCTCACTTAACTCAATCAGCATACGAGGAGTCTCTCATGGAAAACCAATTAAACGAGTTGAGAAAGGGGGGTAAGGCTAGTGACAACCCAAATAGATACAACATTGGGTCCATTAAAAAGGAGAAAATCATGATGTTCCTGATCGGCCTACCAGAGCAGAAAATCCCACTGAAGATGTAGCAAGAAGCAGCAAGGAGAAGGAGACACAGAACCTCCCGCTAGTATCCAAAGGCCCCATCCTAGAGGTAAGATAAATTCTTAATCCCCCCTCCTATTTTAACTTTGAGCATGAAATTCAAAATATTGGGATTCCTATCCCTCTTTCAGAGATGGTCAAGCATGAGGACTTTAGGAGATCCCTATCTAAGTTGTTGTTGTCGAAACCCTCGAATCATCCCACACACTCAATCAATTTGCAAGATGAAAAGACAATAGTCATCTTAGGTCCCATGGTCGAAGATAGAGATGATTCATCCCCTCCCTTATACACATCCTTGAACATACCTGATAAGGTATTGCATAATTGTCTGATGGATTCAGGAGCCTCTCATAATCTCATGAATAAAATTGTCATGAAGGAACTAGGACTGGAAGTCACCAAAGCATACCATGACTTGTATTCCTTTGATTCAAGGAGGGGGAAATGTCTTGGGGTCATCAAATATATGGTTGTGACCTTGTTTCAGCTACCCATGAAAAGTGTGGTCATGGATATTGTAGTGGTTGATGTTCCCCCAAACCTTGGAATGTTATTGTCAAGATCTTGGATTAAAAGGCTTGGGGGAACATTGTAGATGGACCTCACATATGCTACTATTCCCTTGTTTGGGGGGGAGTATAGAATATTGTACAGAGAAGCTCATATGACCTATATTATTAGTGATGAAGCAAACCCCACCAATCATCATATCTTTTCCCTTGATATCGATTTGGGATCCAGCTTATTGCAGCTCACTAATGTCCCTGAACCTCCTCTTAAAATAAAAAAACAGTCCCTTAATCTCTGTGAATATTCTCCTCTGATTACCTTTGTTTGGGAAATTTTCTTTGATGGAGCCTCTTCTAGGGAAGGTACTAGTGCTGGGGTGGTCCTTGTTTCACCTATTCAAGAAATTATATCCCCATCATACAAGTTAGAATTTGAAGCTACCAATAATGTGGCAGAGTATGAATCTCTTGTTTTGGGTTTGAGGGTTGAAAAGATATGGGGATTGAAGATATATTCATTTTTGGAGATGTTGAGTTGATTTTCCAGCAAATCAGAAATATTTATCAAGCCAAACACCCTTGACTCAGAATTTACAGAAATGAAGTATGGGATCTCATTGAAAGTTTTTTCTCGGCTTTCAACATTTCATTTATTCCAAGAGAAGAGAATGTCATGGTTGACTCTTTGGTTTTTCAGCAAGCAATTTCATAGTTCCTCTGCCACCCAAGCCCAGGTAAGATATAGAAGTAAAATGCATGCCCTCTATACCTGACAATGTCAAGCATTGGAAGGTGTTTGAGGATGATCTTGAAATCAAAATATTCCTAGAAAATATGGATGAATTTTTTACATTACACATCGATCAAGATCTTGGTTCTGACATAGATCCTCATGTTGATGTTTTTCTGAACAAGATTGTTGATCATCATATTGTTCAGCTTCCCAACAATCACATCCCAAAGGGACTAGTCCCTTTAGAAAGATTATTTTCCAGAAATGATGTGGCATTGAAGGGTAAAGTCTCAAATGATGATGTTGATGTAGTTGAGTGTAATATTGGCACAGAGGAGGATCCACAATTTGTCAAGTTGTCTAACAGCTTGTCAAAGAAGTAGAGGGCTGAGTATAATGAGCTATTAAAATAATTTTCTGATGTGTTTTCCTGGACCTATGAAGACCTCAGAACATATGGCATCAGCGTTATTGAGCATAATATTCCACTGAAGGAAGAGACCAAACCATTTAGGTAGAAATTGAGACAGATAAATCCTATGTTGTTGGCTATAATGGAAAGAGAGGTGAAGAAGTTGTTGGATGCCCAAATAATTTCCCCCCCTGAGATATTCTGAATGGGTGGCCAACCTAGTCCTGGTGAGGAAAAAGAGTGGAGAAATCAGACTCTGTGTCAATTTCAGGAACCTGAACAGAAGCTCCAAGAAGGAAAATTACTGGCTACCAAAGATGGAATACATATTAAAAAGGGTAATAGGTGCATCCAATATTTCCATGATTGATGGATTTTCTATTTATAATCAAATATTTGTTTTGCCTGAAGATAGATAAAAGACAACCTTCACCGCTCCCTCGGGTACATTCATGTATGCCAAAATTCCCTCTGGATTGATGAACGCAGGAGCAACCTTTCAGCGAGCCATGGACATAGATTTCATAGGGGAAAGGAATAAATTTGTGGTCATCTATTTGGATGACATTACAATTTTCTCTAATTCTGATAAAGAACACTGTGAACATTTGAAAAGGGTCTTTTTAAAATGCAAGAAATTTTGCCTTTCCATAAATCCCAAGAAGTCATTTTTTGCCATGAAAGAGGGAAAGTTGTTGGGACACATAGTATTAGATGAGGGGGTCAAGATTGATTCAATCAGGGTGGAGGCTATACAAACCTTATAACTTCCTAGATCCAGGAAAGAGGTTTAGTCCTTCCTGGGAAAAATTAATTTTTTAAGAAGGTTTGTTTCAAATTTTGTTGAATTGGTGAAGCATATCACAACCATTCTCAGGAAGGGGAATGAAGTAAAATGGATTGTTGAGTCCAGAGAATCCTTCAATCAAATAAACAAGGCCTTAGTTGAGGCACCTGTGCTTACCAGTCTGGATTACTCCAAGGATTTTTTTATTTTTTCTTTTTCTTCTTTTGATACAGTGGCAGTTGTTTTATTGCAGAAAAACATTGAAGGGTTGGAGCAACCTATTTCATTTTTCAACAGAGCATTAAGAGATGCAGAGGTGAAATATGAAATCATGGAGAAATAGGCCTATTCATTGGTGAAATCCCTCAAGGATTTTAGAATCTATTTCCTTCATTCAAGGGTTATTTCATATGTGAAATCCCTCAAGGACATTCTCATTCAACCTGACATAGATGGACGAAGGAGTAATTGGATTGCCAAAATCATTGAATTTTAGCTAGAAATAAAACCCACCAAATTATTTAAAGGCCAAGGTTTAGCCAAGTTGTTGGCTAAATCTAATTGTAAATCTTTGAAGGTTAAATTCATCAACACTTGCTCAGAAAATCAGCAGGCTAAAGTTCCTGATAAAATCCCTCAGGACGACCCTCCATTGGCAGAATTCACCTAGTATAAAGACATTATATATTTTCTGCAAAAGTTGCGACCTCCATATGAAATGAGAAAGAGAAAGGCAAGAGATTTAAATATCAAAGCAATTAGATATTTCCTTATTGACCACGTCTTGTATTGGACAGACCCTTTAGGTGTGCTTCTGATATGTTTAGAACCACAGGAGGCCCAAAAGATTATGTTTGATTTTCATGAGAGCCTGTGTGGGGGACATCATTTCTGGAAAACCACGGCCTATAAAATTCTCAAATATGGGTACTTTTGGCCTACTTTGTTCACCGATGTCTGTACAAAAGTCAAAGTTTGCATCAAATGTCTGAAATTCTCTAGGAAGCAGCAACTCAAGTCTCTGCCATTGAAGCCTATGGTAGCTTCAAGACCCTTTCAACAATGGGGCCTAGAATTCATTGGGAAAATTCATCCTACTTCAAGTGGTCAACACAGGTGGATATTAACTGCAACAGACTATTTCACCAAGTGGATAGAAGTTATTCCCACAAGGAGTTCTTCTCACAAAGTGATCATTGGTTTTATTGAAGATATTATGGCAAGGTTTGGTTATCCGAACAGGATCATCACTGATAACACTACATCCTTCAAGTCTGATCCATTGATCAAATTATGTGAGCAGTTCAGAATTTCATTGATCCGCTCTACCCGTTGCTACCCTCAAGGAAGTGGATTAGCAGATTCCTCTAACAAAATCCTGATAAAGATCATCAAAAGACTGCTAGAGGATAACAAGAATCATGGGATTCAAAGCTCAAATTTTCTTTGTGGGACAATCAAGTGACAACCAAAAGGTACTTGGGTATCTCTCCTTTCCAACTTGTATATGGGACTGAAGTAGTTTTTCCTTCCCAGCTCGCCCTACCTCTGGAAAATTTGTTTCAGGACTACCAAGTAGAACCTGATGATATGATCAGAAGAATTCATCAACTAGTAGAAGTCCAGCAGAATAGAGAGTAAGCGATGGACAGAGTGCATGACCATCAGAAGAAGATCAAGCAAGATTTTGATAGGATGAGGAGAAAGGAATATTTCCAACTGGGAGATCTAGTACTTAAGTGGAATGCGCCCAAACAGGATAGAGAAAAAAATGGAAAATTTGAAGCCCTTTGGATTGCTCCCTTCAAGATTTCTGAAGCATTTTTGAACAACACTTACAGGTTACAGAATTTGGAGGGTGATTAATTTTTTGGTGGCCCTGTGAATGGGCATTTTCTGAAGAAGTTATTTATTTGAGCCATGAGTGGCTCTCGTGTCTTTGTAAATATTCTTTTTCTTTTTTGTTTCCAGTTTTATGGGTGACTCCATAGCCCAATAGAAGGCGACTGAAACTACAAAGGAGATATTAGAGACTCATAGGGAGGTCTCTATCCTCCATGGAGCCTAATGTTATCAAATGTTTCTGCAAGGGGGGATGTTTTTCCCTTGGTTCTGGCCTCTAGGTGAAAAAGGCAAAGAAAGGGGATAAAACCCCACTAAAAGGTGCTTATCCTAAGTTCTCTGGGGTTGATGTGACTATTTGGCATGCTGTGATAAGAGGCATGTAGATCTGGGTGGCGAAGACCTAAGTGCTCTAGATTGAGAATCGTTGATCTTATTTGGTCCCCAAAATCCGTGGACGATAAAAATTGTAGGGCGGGTCGGGTTTGAAACCATGGTTTTCTGGAGGTGCTATGTGTCAGTCAGAGACACACTGATATGTGCATGTGGGTGTAAGGCCCTATCCCGGGTTGACAAGTGGTCGCTTTGTTCTGCTGGTAGTTGTCCCCCACTCCCTCTCTCTCTCTCTTCTGTCTGTCACATCCCCTGTTCCCCTATAACTTTCACTCCCTCACACTTATCCTCTACTCACTATCCCACCTGTCGCATCTCCCCTCCTCATATGTTGTCACCTATGCCACCTCGCTCCACATCACCTCTGTCCCATTACACCTTATCTCTCGCTTGTGTGGCCCCCATGCTATCCTCAGTTTCCTCTTATCATCCACGTTGTCCACATGGTCATCTCCATGTCTGTTATTCTATGACGAGTGCACCAATCACATCGTCGGTTTCCATGTCCATTGTCAGGCCTCCTCATGAGCATTCGAATTAGATCCAGATGGAAGAATGTAAAGGTCGCCTACTTCCATAGGTACAGTGTCGACTCAGGCCTTCTCGATCTCGATGAATCAATTATTGAAGTTAGTTGGTGGTGGTTGAACATTGTTTCCACCATAAATGGAAATATCTATAAAGGACTATCAGGAAGTCGTCTCAGCTGAATAACCTTCCTGAAGCATGATTGCGTCTGACAATAGATCTCTTCTGATAGGAAGCATGCAGAAGTAATTCCTTCAATGTAGAGACTCGAGAATTCTTCGATAGTTTTACTCTAAGTATATAGGAGTCTTGCTCATATTTTGTTATTGTCGACGGTTGAGCTAAGCTCTCGATTTGTAAAGTTTTAATAAAGCCTCTGGTTCTCTGGTTATGCATATGTAATTGAGACTTATTGTTTAATGAAAGTCAGTTTCCTTCCATATATCTGTAACATTTGTGTTAATACACTCGGGCATGGATGATCCAGTCGAGGTTATTTATGTTCTTTTGATGTAGGTTTGATCACAGTGGCATCGCGACCAGTTTTAATCAGTTTCTTGTGACTTTTTTTCCCCTAAAGATGAATGACTCAGGCATGGATGATCCAATCGGGTTGTTATTATTGAATTGTGATGTACGTTTGATCTCAGTTCAGTAATAAATTCTTTCAATTTCTTAAAACCTTAAACCAAGAGGATCTTGTCTTCAAAGTTTTTCCTCTTTAAGTTGCTAGAATATCGGATGTCCATAGCAGACTTCTCCATTATTCTTAAGTTCTCCCCCCTAATCACCTTTATTACAACTTATTGACTGGAGTTAGAATGATGCCTCACTTTCCTATGTATTCCATCCCAGTTTTCTGAGTTAAAGTGACATAATGTTGATACTGCATCCATTAGACCACCCTTTGAAACTATTCACTGTGACATACAGACTGGTGGGTATTGGGCTTACCTCTGCAGCAATAAAGAGGTGATTTCTAGTGCTAACATATGGCTACTGTTATTTCAGGAATTTGATTTTGAAGTGAGATTCAAACTATGGAAGTTGAATGCAGGAACTAATCACCTGTCAAAGGTAACAAATGGAGAAGAACCTACCAACATGGAAGAAAACTTCCCTGATGCACAGTTATTTTCAGTTCATGTAGCTAATGAATATTTTCTTGACATTATTGAATACTTGAGTACATGGATATCTCCACAAGATTTTAACACTGTGTGGAAGAAAAATCTAGTAACCAGAGCTGCAGACTATCAACTGATTACAAGAAATTTATACAAGATGGGTGCACACAACATTTTGAGAAGATGTGTACTAGAACATGAAATGCCTAGAATTTGTGTAGAATCTCATGAGGGAATATTTGGAGGAAATTATGCAGGAAAATATACCGTGAAGAAGGTATTGTGCATAGGACTACAGTGGCCAAAAATTCACAGAGATGCAAAGGAATATTTCCAGAAATGTGATGTATGCCAGACGGTGGGAAAACCCAACAGAAGGGACGAGATGCCCCTAAGACCACAAGTAAATTTGTAGGTATTTGAAAAATGGGAATTAGACTTTGTTGGACCAATCCGTCCACCAAAAAAAATGTCAAGAGAAAGATATATCATTACTATGATAGAATACTTAACAAGATGGGCAGAAGAAACACCGGTCAAAGATTGAAGCGTAGAGACAACATCACACTTCTTGTTTGACCAGGTGATCAATAGATTTGGCTATCCAAGGATGTTTATGAGTGAAAAAGGTACCCACTTTATCAACAATACTATTAGGGTTATGACTGAGGAGTTTGAATTCTACCATCAGAAGAGTATACCATACCATCCTCAAGCAAATGGAACAGTAGAAGCCTTCAATAAGATCTTTGAGAATGCATTGACAAAGATTTTCAATGTCAATAGGGATGATTGGGACTTGAAAATACCAACAGTACTACACAAATATAGGACTGCATGTAAGAAGCTGACAGGACATACACCATTCAGGTTGGTGTATGGTAAAGAAGCAGTGGTGCCACTAGAATTCCTGGTACCTAGTCTACGCATAGCAACAATCACTAACATGATATAAAGAGGTGCAGTAAAGGAGAGATTAAACTAACTAATGGAGATGGAATAGGATAGGATCCTAGCAGTATTTCACCAAGAGGTACAGAAAACAAGAGACAAATCTTGGCATGGAAGACATATCAAGAGGAATAGTTTCAATGAAGGAGACCTAATCTTGCTTTATGACAGTAAAGTTTTTCAGCATCCAGGTAAATTAACAATGCATTGGTTAGGGCCCTATGAAGTTAAGACCATCACATATGGGGAATATTTACAAATAAAGGATTTGGAAGGAAGGAAATTCAAGGGAATGATCAATGGTAGTCGATTGAAACTGTACAGGGAGAGTCCACCTCCTAGCACCTAAAAGTTACAATGCACTAAGAAGGACATGTACATAGTGTATTATAGTAGAGGCTAGGATAGAAAAACGACAAAAATAAATAAAAAGGAGAAAAAGAAGGAAAAAGAAATACAAAATTAGAAAAGAAATAAAATACAAAAACAATGGGGAAAAGTTGCACGCAGTAATTACTGTGAGAGACATCAAATACCACGTGCATTAAAAAGAGAAGTTGGCGTGAATAAATGCAAAAATTAAAAGTGAGCATAGCCCGGTCTATAAAAGGAAGAAAAGTGTAGATTTATTCAACACTTAGAAAATTTTGAGCTTACAGTGAGAAAGAGAACTCATGCCCTAGTTTCTAATCGACAAAGTAGAAAGCTGAGATTGTGATAGTTGAAAAGGATGATTCCACCGAAGTTTGGGTCATCAGAACAGTTTTTCAGGGTCACCCGATAAGGCCAAAGGCGCAACGGTAGGATGCATCCACAAAATATTATAGTCGAGCTCAAGGATGTGACTGCCTTAGACACAAAATCAATTAGCTCAACATACATCGAGGAAGAACTCCCTACAACGCAACAAGGAGAGATAGGGCAGGGCTACAAGGCTAGAAACGGGGTTTCAAGCCCTAATCCTGAGGCACCTGCAATATCGGATGACATAGTGGGACCACAACAGTCCTAGGCACAAGATGAAGTATTGGTCGAGAACATACTCGAACAGACATAATCAGCTGGGGAAGAAGAGGGCACAAAAGCAATAGAGGTAGGAACATCTACTGCATGGAAGAAAATAAAGACCCTTGACAATATGGAAATTACCCTTCCATTTCTTCCAGAAGCATTCCCCATTGTCGATGACATGTTACAGAAGGTAGAAACGTTGAGGTACATGATGCAGCCCCCCTACTCCCCCATAGGGAAGCACGACCTCTTGGTCAAAGGATCTCTAATTCTCTGAGTCAAACGACTCTTTAGGACATTGATAGTCCCACGTATTAATTAAACACAAGTGCTTTCGGCCTTCTATTCAGTCTTATGATACTCACGACCTTTTCTTTCGCACTTGTGAAATCTCTTAGAGTTTTGGGCACTAACTCCTTTTCTGATAAGCCCCTCTTTTGATGTGACATTGGCGATGACTATGTGATTTAGGGTGCATCCACAAGAGGTTTGAAGTAAAACTACTTTTGGGACCACAATTCTCCTCAAGTATCCATGTGTCCTTCTCATGAAACCACGATTTAGATTGCAACCCGCCCTCAATGTTTTAAACTCCATGCAACTCCTGTCACTGAAATGCTACGGGATCGTCGATATCCCAATATTGACGATACTGTCTGAACTAATGGTTTACATCCACATATTCCAAATCCAAGGGCCAAATATATCCCTTCGATATCAACGGATGTGATCTCTTCGTAATTCTGAACTTCAGGGTTTTGAAATATAAAACCCAGCTCCCTTCTGTACTCCAATCCCCCGGAGTTGACAATATGTGGACACCTGTCCCATGAAATCAACGGTGCTTAACACTTCGGAACTCCAAACTCTAGAGTTCTCAAACTTCAACCCTTTCCTTCTTTGGATTTTATCCGAAGACTCTAATCCACTGACACATATCCTCCTCGAATCAACGACTATGATCCCTTCGCATACCCAGACTTCGAACTTTTCAACTCTCAAATTTTATCTCCCCGTGAAGTATGCAGATTTGTGCTACCTGTTGTCTTGATCTAACGATCAAGGATTAATTTTGGAATTTAACTGGAGTACATGGATATATGCGACATCTCTCCTAGATATGATGGCTCTTAATCTCTTTGGGTCTTTAGGGTTTGGAAGACTCGATTCTCAACTGAAACTCCACAACAACTTTACCTGAAGCTTGTGATCTATTGACAAGTGTCCACTTATATATTGACGGCTCTTCGAGCTTCGGGTGTTTCAACACTTCGACCTTCATCTCCCTCTGAATCTTCTGACTTGTTTACACGTGTCCTCCTGGATCAAACGGTCCAAATTTTCTCTGGCTTTCAGGGCTTCGCAAATCTCAAGTTTCCAACTTGCCTCCTCCTAGACTCACAGTATCTGATGGCTCAGACCTACTCTAGAGATCCCACTCTTTAATTTTACCACAAGAAATATGATGACTTAGATCTACTCTAGAGATCCAATGACCAGTGTCACTCCTCCTCATGAGCTTCTGATCTCTCTCTGACTTAGAATATTTTCTAAGTTTTCAAAGGTTTCAAACCTTTTCTCCTCCTGTGAGTCTGACTCTTGGATCTCATCAACACTTGTGAAAGTGCTAGCCCTTCTGATATTTTTCCTTAAAATTATTTTGATTCCCCATGCACACCTTGCGTTCTTGAGATTTTGATAACTCAGATCAAAGGATTTCATGGAAATAAATTATTCTCACCCACTTTTCATCCCTCTGTTTCAGGTTCTTTGATGCTTGGTCACTCTTTGACACTATGCACACCTTGCACTTGGTCTAAGTTTCATTTTTTCTCCTTGAACTTCTCTAAGTCACTCTGAGAATCAATTGATGCACTCCTTTTGTTCGAGATGCACACCTTGCATAGAAGTGTCAGAAGAGAAAAAATTGAAAATCATCCAGTTTTGACACGAACTCATACAATCAACCTCTTGAATAATCATACATGAATGAAATAAACTAAAGAACACATACAGAATGTAACATTCATTCAATCACACATTAATATGAACACAGTCCAAGGATTTGGGACAATTCTGTCTATTCTATTCATTCATGAAACAAATCACATATATTTATTCTACTCTAATTTGTTCTACTGATCTCTCTGATTTCTATCTCACCATATCCTAATCTCATAATCTCACAAACACTTTTACAATGCAACAACAACAAACTATCTAAGGACCGGTTCCATGGGATCTTGTCATCCTGTCTGTAACCTATCCTACCAAACTTTTAGCAGTTACCTACTCTGTCCTATTATAATAACTAATAGTTATTTCCATATAAGAGTCAACACTCCATATATTCAATCCCTTAGAGTCCTTCACGACTTTACAAACATGGCATATTTAAAAAATACTGCTTTCAAAAATATCTTAACAAATCGATTTAATTCTGAGTTAGTTTCTAATTTGAAACTCTATCATGTTGAGATGTCGTTCCTTTGCCTCCATGCTTTCATTTTGAATTTGAAGGCGATTCTCATGCATCATACTCCTCTGGTTAAAAAATTTCATGGACTCATGTCCATGAGCTCCTGCACTGTTTTTTCATGCTTCAAAATATCAGGTTCTGTGACCCAACTTGCATATTACATTGGATGATCTTTCCACTTCACTAAATACTCATGATATGTCTTCCTCTTGATCTTCTTTCCATCTCTCTATTTAATTATTTTCTCCATCTGAGGTTTTTCTGTTGTGGACAATTTTTCTTCCCATTAAACTTCTTTCTGATCATCTGGTTCTCTTGCCTCATATATCATGTAAGGATATAGGTCTGCAACATTGAATATCGGTGATATCCCAACATTGTCTGTCAACTCAATTTCATAAGAATTGGCTGCAAATTTTCTGAGAATCTTGCATGGTCCTATCTTCTTCATCTTCAACTTGTTATACGTTCCCCTTCGAAACCTTTATTTTCTCAAATGGGCTAAAACTTCATCTCCAACTTCGAATTGAACTTCTCTCCTCTTTTGATCAACTCTGCTCTTATATTTCTAGTTGTTGTTTTGTAGTTGTTCTCTGACTCTATCATGGAGTTTCTGTATTTCTATTGCAAAATCCTCTGCTCCAGTACTTCTGAACTCATCTTGATTCAAATCTCTCAATTATGTAATCCCTCTTGGATGTATACCATACACAATTTCAAATTGACTTTTCCCTGTGCTCATGTTCACTGAATTATTGAATGCAAATTCTACTTGTGCTAGAACCTAATCCCATTGACGACATTGCTCAGTGACTAAACTTCTCAACAAGTTTCCTAGACTATTATTTACTACTTCAGTCTGTCCATCTGTTTGAGGGTGATATGCTAAACTAAAGGGAAGAAAAATCCCCAACCTCTTTCATAGATTCCTCCAAAAATGTCCTACAAATTTTCTGTCCCTTTCTGAGACTATGCTCCTAGGCAATCCATATAGTCTCACTACTTCTCTGGAAAAAAAAATATCTATGTGTGTATAATCGTTTGTTTTCTAGCATGGTATGACATGTGCCATTTTTGAAAATCTATCCACCACAACAAATATGGAATCACTCCCTTTTTGAGTTCTATCAAATCCCAAAAAAAAATCCATATTGATTGCATCCCACGGCCTTTCTGGAATTGGCAATGGCTGATACAAACCAGTGTTCTGTTGTCTTCCTTTTGCATACTAAAAAATTCTTCATTTGTTCAAAAAAATTTTCACCTCTTCTCTCATGCTCGACCAATGATATGAATTACTCAATTGTACAAATGTCTTATCATAACCAAAATGTCCAGCTTAACCTCCACTGTGTTTCTCCTTCAGCAAGTTATCTCTCATTGAGCATTTTGGTATGCACAATTGGATTCCCTTGAACAATAATCCATCCTGGATCAAATATTCATTCCTTGGTATTATGTCTCCCAATAAAGGATTATTGCATGCATCATAAGATTCCTTAAAATATCCATATTCTTTATACATCTCCTTGAGGTGTTCAAACCCTAAGGTCTCCACTTGGAATTCTTACATAATCAAACTCCTCTTGCTCAAAGCATCTGCCAATTTGTTAGCGGTTCCAACAATATGTTTGATAACAAAAGTAAAATTCTGCATAAATTCAACCCATTTATCATATCTCTGATTCAACTTTTCTTGCCTAGTAATAAACTGCAAAGCTTGGTTATCAGTATACAAGACAAATTCTTTAGGAATTAGATAGTGTCTCCACTTCTTCAAATCTTGAATCACTACATAAAATTATTTGTCATATGTGGAATAATTCTTCTTGGTGTCATTCAAATTCTCACTAAAATAAGAAACTGGCCTATTATCCTGACTCAAGACTGCTCCAATAGCTAATCCACTTGCATCACATCTCACTTGAAATGTTTTTCGAAAATCTGGGAAGACCAAAATTGGTTGTTCTGTGATTTTCTCCTTCAACATATTGAAATGCTTTTCAACTTCCTCTGTCCAACTGAAGGACTTGTGTTTTTTCTTCATGGTGTCTAGCATGGGTGCACATATACCACTGAAATTTCTGACAAACTTTTTATAAAAACTTGCTAACCCATGAAAACTTCTTAACTCAAATATGTTCTTGGCGATGGCCATTCTCTAAATGCTCTCACCTTTTTTGGATCCATCTTCAATTCATTTGAAGAAATCACAAAACCCAAATATATGAGTTCCTTCTTCATAAAATATCTTTTCTTCAGATTTATCAGCAACTTCTCTTGTTGCAACTTTTCCATCACTGATGTCAAATATATTAAGTGTTCTCCTTTTGTATTATTGAAGATTAGTATGTCATCTAGATATACTATGACAAATTTTCCTATGAATTCTTATAATACTTCATTCATCAATATCATAAATGTTCTTGGTGCATTTGTCAACCCAACTGGCATGACCAGCCATTCAAACAATCCTTCATTTGTCTTGAATGTTGTTTTCCATTCATCTCCCTCTCTCATTATTATTTGATGATATCCACTCTTCAAGTCTATCTTGGAAAAATAACTCGCTCCACTCAAACAATCCATCAAATCATCCATCCTCAGTAAAGGAAATCTGCACCTAATGGTTATCTTGTTGATGGCTCAGGAATCTATACACATTCTCCATCCTCCATCCTTCTTTGGACTTAACACAATTGGTACTACACATGGGCTTAGGACTTCCTTGATTAAACCTTTATCCAACAACACCTAGACTTGATTTTTGACTTCCTCAGTCTCTCTAGGTGTCAACCTATAAGATGCTTTGTTTGGTAAACTAGCTCCTGGAATAAGGTCAATATGATGGCTTATACTCCTAATGGGTGGAAACGAGTGAGGCAACTCATCCACTACTATGTCAGCAAAGTTTTATAACAGCTCCTGGATTTCTTCAGGAAAATATTCTACAGAAGCATTTGTAAGGATAAATCTAGGCTTTCTCACTACATCAAACTGCATTTATTTTTCCTCCTTGACTTCATTCAAGAGTTCCTTTCCACTCATGAGAAGTATTCTTGAACTAGCTTCCCTCTTTTTCTCTTTGTATTTTATTGGTAACAACATATGTGTCCTACCATTCTTTTCTAGGGCATAAGTATTTTTTTTTCCATCATGAATAACTTTTATGTCAAACTACCATGGTCTCCCCAATAAATATGACAGACATCCATAGGAATTACATCACACGATATTTCATCCCTATAACCTCCTATTTAAAATTCAAATTGGAATTTTTGACTTACCATTACTTGATGTCCTTTCTGAAACCATGATACCTTGTATGGGTGTGGATGTGCAGTTTTCTTTAACTCTAGTTTCTCCACCATCTCCTTGGATACTAGATTGTCAGTGCTCTTCCTCTTCCTCTTCCTTTGGAAAAAGAACTTCTTCCTCCATGTTTTCCTTCTACAGAAATTCCACCTTTCTCATGGTGAATATGTTGTTTTTCAGCTTCATGCTTCGGTTTCTAGAACTTCTCTCTAGTGGTTCCCTTACCTCTACTTGACTTTCCTCCTCTGCTTCATTGGATTTTCTTCTTGTTCAATTTCTCTTCAACTTTCAAGGATGCTTGATAAGCATCCTTGACTTTACTAACATACATCATGTTTATCTCCTCTTGTATTTCATATCTCAGCCCATTGATATATCTGGTTGTTTTTTCATCCTCATTTTCTTTCTATCCAGCCCTGATGTTCAGTATGTAAAACTCCTCAGTGTACTCCTTCACTGATAAGATATTCTATCTCAGGTTCTGCAATCTTCTGAACAGATTGATTGATAGTCCTTTGGGATAAATTTGTCTTTCATCTTGGCTACCATCCTATCCCATATTTTAATTTTTTGCTTATCATTTCTTCTTCATTCGGCTTGCAGTTCATCCCACCATAGCATTGCATGACCTTTTAGTCTTGTCAATGCATGCTTCACCATCTGGTATTCTTCGAAATATTTCTAATCGAAGTACTTGTCCATAGCACATACCCAATCTAACAATTATTCAACTTCCAAATTTCCTTCATACATTGGTACCTCTATCTTCGCTCTGGCTCCTATCTTTGAAACAAATTTTGTCAAGCGATCTTGTGCATCATCCTCTGCTACATTTTCTTTGACCTCTATCTCCTCGCTCTCATATTCATTGATATCTCCAGCATCTGGTGCTCTTCTCTATGTTGTTTCCATGGCATCCAGTCTCATTTAGAGTTGCCTCATTTCTTTTTCCATTTCTGTATTCTCTCTATGCCTTCTGGGTGGCATGATTTCACTGCATCACCTACAAATAGAAATCATTTTCTTGATACCACAATTGATATCAATTTACCTCCTTTCTCCTTTTCTTATTGTCTTCAAACAATCTCAATATCATCTCCGATACCACCTAATGCAACCTGCCTACACCCCCGTAGGGCTACGGGACCTCCCGGTCAAAGGATCTTTGATTCTCTAAGTCAAATGACTCTTTAGGACCTTGATAGTCCCACGTATTAATCAAACATAGGTCCTTTCAGCCTTCTAGTGTGGTCTTATGATACTTGCGACCTTTCCATTCATGCTTGTGAAATCTCTCAGATTTTTGGGCGCTAACTCATTTTTTGATAAGCTCCTCTTTTGATGTGACATTGGCGATGACTATGCGATTTTGGGTGTGGCCATAAGCGGTTTGAGGTAAAACTAATTTTGGGCCTGCAATTCTCCTCAAGTATCCACGTGTCCTTATCACAAAACCATGATTTATATTATGGCCTGCCCTCAATGTTTTAAACTCTGTGCAACTGCTATCACCGAAATGCTACGTGATCATCAATCTCACGATCTTGACGATATTTCTTGAACTAACGGTTCAGATCTGCATCTTCCAAATCCATGGTCCAGATCTATCCCTTCGATATCAACGAATGTGATCTTTTCTTAATTCCAAACTTTAGGGTTTTGAAATCTCAAACCTAGCTCCCTTTCATACTCCAATCCCTGGAGCTGACAATCTGTGAACACCTGTCCCGTGAAATCAATGGTATTGATCACTTCGGAACTCCAGACTCTGGAGTTCTCAAACTTCAACCCTTTTCTTCTTTGTATTTCATTCGAAGACTCTAATCCACTGAAGCATGTCCTCCTCGGATCAATGGCTATGATCCCTTCGCGTACCTGAACTTCAGACTTTTCAACTCTCAACTTTTCTCTCCCCGTGAAGTATACAGATTTATGTCATTTTTCCTCTTAATCTAAAAATTGAGGATTACTTCAAGAATTTACCTAGAGTGCATGGATATATGCCACATCTCTCCTATATATAATGACTCTAAATCTCTTCGGGTCTTCAGGGTTCGACAATCTCGGTTTTCAACTGAAACTCCACAACAATTTTACCTGGAGCTCGCGATCTATTGACAAGTGTCCACTTATAGATCAACGGCTCTCAGCTCTTCGGCTCTTTGGCTCTTTGGGCTTCGGTTGTATTAACACTTCAACCTTCACCTCCCTCTAGATCTTACGACTTGTTGACACATGTCCTCCTAGATCAAACGGTTCAAATTCGATTCAGCTCTCTGGCTCTCTATGCTTTAGAAATCTCAAGTTCAAACTTGCCTCCTCCTGGACTCATGGTATTTGACGACTCAGATCCACTCTAGCAATTCAATGCTTGAAGTTTACCCGGAACAATCTGATGGATTAGATATGTTCCTGTGATCGAACAAATGAGATTCTATTTCGGGTTTCCGGCTCTTTGGGCTTCGGAAATACCAGTTCTCAACCCTTGGTGAATTCTCTCTCCTGAGTGTGTGAAGCGCTAAGGCTCGTGCACCTTACTCTAATCAGATGGTTGTTGATCCATTGCACTACGATCCAACGACCAGTGTCGCTCCTCCTCCTGAGCTTCTGATCTCTCTTTGACTTAGAATATTTTCTAAGTGTTCAAAGGTTTCAAACCTTTTCTCCTCCTGCAAGTTCAACTCTTGGATCTCGTCAACACTTGTGAAAGTTCTAGCCCTTATAGGATTTTTATTCCCCATGCACACCTTGCGTTCTCAAGATTTTGATAACTCAGATCGAAGGATTTCTTGGAAATAAATTCTTCTTGCCCACCTGGCATCCCTCTGTTTCAGGTTCTTTAACGCTTGGTCACTCTTTTATGTTGTGCACACCTTGCACCTCATCTAAGTTTCCTTTGTTCTCCCTGAACTTCTCTAAGTCACTCTAAGACTCAATCGACGCACTCCTTATGTTCAAGATGCACACCTTGCATACGAGTGTTAGAAGAGAATCAATTGAAACTCATCCAATTTTGTCACGAACTTATACAATCAACCTCTCAAAAAATCATACATGAATGAAATAAACTAAAGAACACATACAAAATGTAACATTCATTCAATAACACATTAAGATGAACACAGTCCAAGGATTTGGGATAATTTTGTCTGTTCTATTCATTCATGAAACAAATTACATATATTTCTTCTACTCTACTATGTTCTACTAAACTCTATGATCTCTATCTCATAATCTCATAATCTCACAAACACTTTTACAATGCAACAACAACAAACTATCTAAGGATCGGCTCCATGAGCTCTTGTCCTCCTATCTGTAACCTATCCTATCAAACTCTTAGCAGTTACCTACTCTGTCCTATTACAATAACTAATAGTTATTGGCAGATAAGAGTCAACACTCCATATCTGCAATCCCTTACAGTGCTTCACGACTTTAAAAACATGACATATTTAAAAAATGATGCTTTCAAAAATATCTCAACAACTCGATTTAATTCCGAGTTAATTTCTGATTTAAAACTATGTCATGATGAAATGTCATTAATTTTCCTCCATGATTGCATTTTGAATTTGAAGGCGATGCTCCTGCATCAGTACGCGGACCATGACGTTCGTGACATGGAAAAATTTTACGAATTGGCCAAGGAAAACTATATGATTAACACTGGAGAGATTGGACCCCTAGAAAGGCCAGTGCTAGAGCCTACACAATGGATCACGAGGTTGTACAACTCGGGTATAATGAACCTATTGGACATACCACATTTTTGGCACGATAAGAATGTCGGTATGTGAGTCAAAAAATTGGTCGGCCCAGTCCAAGGAGGAAATTTTTGGATGGACAGACTAGTGCAGATCGACGTGGAAATAATTACCAAAATAACATGATTGAACACATTCAGCGCACCACCAGAAGAATATCGTTCACATGAGAAAGAACTAGAAGAACAAGTGAAGGCACGGTCTGGTACATCCAGGGGAAACTAAGGCATCATCATTAAAGAAATCAATGATGACATGAAAATATTCACTAGTAAGCTAATGGAATGCAAGTTGGTAAGAAAATTTCACCGAGAGAAAGTGCTAGCAGGAGAGATCATTGTAGTAAAACAGTGCACAAAGAGGATGGTGTTCAGTTGGGCGTTGTGCCTGTTGAACCAATTCCTACTTGACTATCGCAATGCATGAAACAATGGAACTAAGTTCCATTACTCCTGGTTGATAATATTGATAAATATGGAAGGGTGGAAGGATCCTAAGTTCTCATCATTCCTGGATGGGGTAGGGAAGTACTATGTGACTAGGTATGAATATCTCTGGAAATAAAAAAAATAACAAGACACAACAGGAAAACAACACTTTGGTTTCCATGCTTCTATAAGAAATCCAGTAGCGCACAACAAGTTTATGGTGCATACCTATGGAGGTCAGGTAGGAGACAGAGGGGATAGCTAAATTGAAGGCATAATGACATTACATATGGAACAAAGCCATATGTGATCAAAAAAAGGCATGGTTAAATATGAAATATGGAATCACAAGGGAGGAAGTGGAGTGTATTATCAAAGACTCGCCTACGCAGTGGATTCACCAGAAACAAAACCATCCACAAGGATAGGAACCATGCAGTCCTCCAAGCCCAAGGGAAAAACTGAAGCAGCTTTATCATCCCAAACAGGTAGCCCAAATGACAACACCAGAATAGCCACAATGTGAACCCAACCAAGTGGGGAAACACAGTACTAAAAAGGTCAAGGATAACACCGACAACAATAAGAATAGAAAATTGGCCACAAAATGGGAAAAAGGAGATGATACAAGCTCCAAAAGAAAGAATCCAAGGGACAACAGGAGAGGAACAACCCTCACAAATGGCAAGGAACCCCACACAAGGAAAATATGCACACAAAAAGAGAAAGTATGAAATAGAGGACCCATACATCACCCTGAATTAGGATAATGCAAATCTCATCACAGACAAGGTCTAAGACAAGAGAGAATAAGTGGTCAAAACTACAGAGGCACAGAGGGATAAAATCATGGCCAAACTTATCGAGTTAAACAAAAAAATACAACATCTATGGGGTCAGGTAGAGTCACATGCCACTGCGCAACAACAGGAGAAGGCACAGAGGACACCTGCACAGAAAGAGCATGAAGAGATTATGCCTTTGGTTGTCTAGGGTAGAGAAACATTCACAATAACGTGCCAAATTATCATGCTCAATCAGGAAACAGTGCAGAAACCCCTGCAAGAGGTAGAACAACTTGAGGTGGTGATGGCGCACATACCAATGAAGGCCTTATATGAGCTACAAGCCAACATCATGAAGGAAGTACAGTCTAGGGCCCGTGCAAATGTGACAAACCTAGAGGTGGGTAGAGGAGTCGTAGGGATTCTCCAGATCACATGTGACCAACTGATTCTGAAAAAGGAAGAAGAAAAGGAACACATAGACATGCTAGAGTAGGGATTGACAACATCATACAATCGAATCTTGAAAAACACGCAAGTAGAAGAGAAAAGTACAGTGGAAAAAATCAACCTTATTATATAGACAATCTATCAATACTAGCAGAAGATCGAGGAATTAAAATAAAAACTCAACCCCGCGACTCCCCTGGAGGTAAAGGAGTAGAGGAAACAGGAAGTTACAAGCCAAATCGATGAGATGGAAAAACAAGTTAGTTCAACAATAGGATTGTTTGACAGAGAAGTGCAACTTTGGACAGTGTTGGAGGAATACGAGCAGGTCCAGCAGTGGGACCAAGAAGAAGGAAAAGTAAGCACAACAATCCTAAACCTCAAGGAGAGGCAAAAGACAATGAGTATCATAGAGCATCTAAAAGGAACACAAGATATGAAGAAGTTGCAGGCAGATTTAAAAGAAATATAGACCCAGAAGCAACAAATATAGGCACATATTTAACCCTTTCAGGAGCAAGAAACACATATGATCGTGTAGCTGGATGAGGAGAATAAGAACACAGTGCAAGCATAGATAGAGTGTGCAAAAGTTATCTAGGAGGATATCACAGTGCAAGCATTAGAAGAACTCACAGAGAAAGTCACGCAGGTCCAGGAAAGAGGAAGGGCACTTGCAGACAAGTTCCACAGCCTAGTAGAGACTTTCAAAGGAGCGTGCACTACCTAGGTGGCTTGGGACGAGCCAAATGACAGTGTTGGGGGCCTATTGGGCACATGCCAATTTTGAGGAAAAGTCCATTTTTGGAAATTAAAGCTTAATTTGGAAAAAGACAACTGGAAGGAAAAGCAACACATGTGAGGAAAAGTTGCATGCAAAGGAGGAAAGCATGCAAGGAATGCATGCAAGAAAACCTAACCATGTTAGGGTTAGGGTTTTTGTAAGAGATTGTAATGGTTGATAAGATGTAAATTAGTATAAATAAGTACCTAGGAGGTCTAGGTGAGGGTTGGATACTATTCTTTTTGAATAGGAGAACTACTGTAAGATCTGATATCATTTTGTAAGTGGTAGAGTTGTAGGAGAGACAAGTAGCTAAATATTGAGGATTATATCGCAGGATGAGGAGCCTCGTGTTGTCTAGTTAGCCTCACAGAGGTTGTGGAACCTATATTGTGATTGTATGAATGAAATTGTAGTGCACGCATCGCCATATTTTTTAGCAAACATAAATAAAAGATCCTAAGAAGCTAGATCTCTGAGGACGTGTCCTAGGAGGGAGTGAACCACGGTAAAACCTATGTTATGTGTGTTTTTTATTGCATATTTACTTTATGTCAATGATTAGATGATGAATAATTACTTATGTTAGATGTTTTACTTGTTAGATCTATAGATCACATGCATAAACTTAACAAATGAATGAATCTCAAGAATAATAGAAAGATTAGCCAGATCAAGGCCTAAGAAGATGAAATGTAATCCCAGATCCCCACTCTTTTCTATACTGAAAGCACTTGAGATTTGCATTCACCCATAGAGATATTGCGGTTGAGACTGTGCGGTGTACTCGGTGCATTGTGTTTCCTTCTGGTTTACCAGGAGGGTTGATAGTTTTAGAGGGTTTTGTTGGAAATATTTTCGGATATGAACCTAGGTCAGCCCAAAAGTAGAAAGAGCAGAAGGGTAACTAACAATGGGCCTTACACAATCCCCAAGGTTGTAGGTGAGAATGTTTTTGAACTAGGTATTCCCCCATTCCCTGGCTTACATCTAGTCTTTAATGTGGAGCTCATTCACCCATATTTTCCACCTCTACTGGACACCTCAGAGGTGGTTGAGCATTTGGACCCTACCAATATCAATCCCAACTGCATTGATCAAACTACAATGGATCGGATCATGGAGACTCAAATAAAAAACAATTGCCAATAAAACCTCCAACTTTATTAGGTTTTCAAAGTGAGACAACTTATTCAGCAAGGAATTTTTCTCCCCAAGATTCAAATTCAACAAATTTTTCCCCATCTCCTATAGGAACTTGATGCAATGGACCATTTATTCCTAAGGGGGGCGGATTGATCCAGTTGCATATCAGTGGCCATCCACCTCTTCCACTGAATCAATGTTTTTGAGCTCGTGGTTTTAATAAACCATTGTGTGCACCCATGGTATTTAAAAGAGTAAAGAAATAAAATAAATAACAATGATAAAATGGTAAAAATATGTTTTCATAGTTATTAATTAAGTTTTTACCATTGGTGGTATGAGCCCATGGTATTGTAAAACATGATAAGGAAAATAAAAACATATAATAATAATAAGATAAGTGAAACAATATGACTTTTGAGGGAAAGGGAATTTGTAATTATTATATACACAAGCCCCCCATTTCTAAAAGGATGTGTTATCATTCCTTCATGATGTAGTAAATAGGGTCACGATTTTGGCCTTTTGTAAAATATTTTTGTGAATAAGTCTAGCCAACATCTCTTTCTCTTCAGAGATAAGCTACCACCATTCTATCTAGTTTGTATTTTACTATATCCTGTTATTTTATTCATTAATAAAAGTTGGGTTTCACTGTATTTATGTGTTCTCTACTATAGTTTTTTTTTGGTCTCATTTTGTTCTCAATACAATCCAGATCAGAGGGGTTCCCAAAAAATATAGCCTCTAGGTACATTTGTAATTTATTTAATAGGCCTTCTCCTTCTATCTCTTTAAACTTCAAATGTCAAAACTTTTTTGGATCATCTTCTTCCATCTCTCACACTAAATTGGTAAAAAATATCTTGGTTCTTAAAAATAATTCCAACACTCTATTAGGCTCTTATAGGTATGTGTTGAGTAGACATTCCTTGAAAAACAACAATGGTGGATTGTTAGGTTCACCAAGAAATTGAAAATATTTGATGGATTTTGATGGATAAAAAAGGATAATAGAGTTAATAATGTATGAGAATGCAGAAAAAAAAGCCTTGTTTTATCATTTCTCTCTAGATCTATCTTGCAAAATTGGTACTAGGGTGAAGATAAACTGATGTGTCCAATAATTATTTATACATTCTTCCTTGTTCAATCACTCTTCATATATTTGAAAATGTTCTTCATGATCCCAATTTCCCAAGTACAATTCTAGAAGTATTATAGGTTCATTCCCCAACCCAAGAAAAATAAACATTTGGTACTCATGTGGTGGGTGGAATCAACACTTCATTTATGTAACAAACCTAATTTGATTATATTTTAATTATTTTAATAATTCAATGGTCAACATGCCTACATGAAAGGTTACGCCCTAATTTTTCTATGAAGTATAAATTGTTTTCCATTGGACATTCTAACTCATCATGAAATCATAAATATATATTTTTATATTTAATTGGTTTCCTGCAAATTGGTATTAGAGCCAAAGTTCTTGGAAAAAATTATGGAATTAAATAGGTACTCATCAAACCATTTATTCATTCTCTCTTCCATCTACCATTATCCCACCATATGTCCATATCTCATAACATCCATCTCATTTTCCATGCATTCTTTCTCTCAACTTTATGTGGTCCTTACAGATATTGATTACCTATATTACTAGATTTCATTGGTACAACCTTGCAGAATTTTAAGTCCCTAAAGAACTAGCATGGACATATGGGTCCTTACCAATCCTTTAAACTCCCTAATGTGATTTAATCTAAGAAATCTTTTAAAAAATTTCCTAGATTGCAAGCATGAGGCTATGTATGGGCCCATTACTATAATCTTTAAATTCCCCTAGTGATGTAAACTAAGAAAGTAGCTTCAAAAAACTATCATATCTTTGCAACATGTGGGCATGTATGGGCCCTTACAAATTTTTACATTTTTTGAAAAGAAACTAAGAGGAGCCCTAGGGGGGCTTTGTCCTCTCCTAAACTTTTTAAGGGAGATGAAATGTCTCCTTAATCATGTTTCTGATTCTCAAGATCGCTCTATGGTGTAAGAGAAGAGCATACTTAATTATTAAAGTTCGATTTATGGTTCCAATGCAAGTGTTTATATATGTGAAAGTAAAGGACCTTAACTTAACTTTTACAATCAAAACACGCCATCCATGTGGAAAATCAAAGAAAAAAGAGGAGAAATATGGTTCTTTTTAACCCCCTAAGTGCCTATGTTTTAGCTAACCCTTCATGTGGAAAGGGAATCTAAGTGTAGTGCTTTTACAAATTGCATAAAAGAAAGATTTTGAAGGCTAGGGGCCTTCAAAAATCACAAAAAAATCTTACAATTTCAAGACTCTGGACATATGCATGGGTTACAGTTCAGACAGAGACGTAGTGGGCACACAATCCGTAGAATGCATAGTGAACATAAAACCTTTGGGTGCACTATGCGCAGAGAACAGAAACATTGTGGGTGCACAGTGCTCTGAATGTGCGTCTGTGGGACGAAATACCCGTGCATGTTCTGATACGTGTCGAGGGGGTGGGATTTTAAGTGAAATTCTCCACTTCTAGCTCCAAACTCAACTCTTTGCAGGAAAGGCTAGGCCGGTTATGATCCCTGGAAGGAAAATGGATCAAAAAGAAGTGCTCAAACAATCCAAATAGGGAGGAAATCGATACCTTATCTCAAGTATGGTTGCCAATATTTTGTGTCCCTTTCGTCACTTGAATGAGAAAAAGAGGGGCACTTGCAAGTCTAGTTGGGTCTACTAAACAGGACAGGGGTTAGTGTATGAATCAAACAATTCAATCACTTGAAATAAACAAACAACTAAGCTAACAACAACTAAAGAAATAACTAAAGAAATGAAACTAAAATGCATGAGGGAATTAGAACCAAAACTAATCAAACAAATGACCAATAATTATGCCACCAATGGAGAAGTATATTAGTGGGAAAACACTATAGAGAAAGGGAGACTTGTGGATCCCCTCTTCCTCCTTGGGAGGGTTCTTGAGTCCCCTATGTGAGATCTCTTCTTACAAATGGTAAACTAGAAAGCAAATGGTGAAGAAATCCAAGCTTATTCCCTCAAGAGGTGAGGTGAATAGATTAATGAGATGTTTCTAGTATGATCCAAGAAGAAAAGAGGTTTCTTGTAGGAGAATAGAGGAAGCACAACAATACAATGAGATTCTTGAATTCTAAGTGCACACATGGCATCCTTTTATAGCTTCCCTTTGAGGTAATATCCAATCGGTCTTTAGTGTGAACAAGGGGCCCTTTAGGGAACCCTTAGGTCTTTGACCAACACCCCACTCCGATTCATCTTGGATTTGAGGGTCAAATCAAGTTGGGAGCTGGTCCAAAAGTGGGTGGGGGTCCGACAAGAACCATAAATGTGTCGTTCACAAGAGTGCACGTCTTTTCCCGTACACAGTCACGCAGCAGATGCATTTGTGCTCTTCTGGATTATTTGGCATGTGCACGTGTGCATGCTTCCTTTAGTGTTTCAACGCCTGTCGATTTTTTAACCAGTTGTATAGTTTGTGCCTTTTGGAAATGAATTTTTTGGGTTGTAGGTGAACTAATATGTGTTTGGATATGTTGTATTCTTGTAACCATTTTCAGACGAAATTTTAGTGATAACACCAACTATTCCATTGTTGAGGATTTAGCTCAAACATTGTGTTTGATGTCTTCTCTAGAGGTGCTTTAAATTTTCCCCATGCAACGCATCACTTTATCATCTATGATTGAAGCAGTGGATTCTTCCATCCAACTCACTATGAATTTTGACACTACTGATGTGAAGCCTCACCTTCCTTATCATGTCACATTCCAGATTGACATTGTATACACAAAACATGTAATCAGGAGGGCCATCGTAGATGAGGGAGCTCCCATGTGTGTCATGTCTTTGTCCTGCTGAAAAGTTATCAGCTCTCCAGAGCTCACACCTTCTCCTACTTTGTTAACCACATTTGATAGATGATCATTTATACTCCACAACCATATTTCCTCTTTTCCAGTCCAATTGGGAGGAAAGATTGTTTCCATAGAATTAGAGGTATTGGATGCACCACTCGACTATAATCTATTCTTAGAAAGGAGTTGAACTTACACAATCATAGTTTTCATCATGTCAGTATTTTGAATTATATGCTTTCCCCATGAGGGAATGATTGTGACTATCGATAATATGTATTTTAACCACTCTAGCTCCACGAAAAATCCAAGATCCATGGTTCCTTGGATTGAAAACTATTAGTTGAAAACTGAGAGTATCGGTGTTGGAATTTTCCCTTATTTCATGCGAACTTTTAATTTCCTAGAACCAACATCTTATATTCGTGCGACCCTGTTCGACTTCCAAAAGTAGAGTCCCCAAGCTCCAGTGGTGAGAATCGCATTGTTTAGAACTTCATATCTACAAGATCCATGGGTGTTACCCTCACCATGTGAATCGATTGATGGTCATGCACATGTTGGGATGGCTATGCCACTGTATGTAGTTGGGGTCTCTTATCAAGCTATTCATCACGTTATTGTAGACCCTGATCAAAATCTTGCATGGACATAGGAGGATGATCAATACATGGATCCCATCTAGGCTCAGAATTATTCAACTTCTCAATATTGTCTTGACATTGTCATGCTGTCATATGAGGCTATTATCGAGGCAATTACTGGGTCAGAAAGGCCATGGGAGGATATGCATCATCAATTGTATTTCCTCCTTGAGATCAATCATGTGGAAAGAGGATAATTTAAGTTAAATATGAGTGGAAATGATAGTCTGACGGTGAACCCTTTAGCAAAGAACATTTTCTATGCTAAAGGGAATATGGTGAATATATCAGAAATCATCTTGATCAACATTTCTAGAACCCCTGATGTTCTTGAAAACCTATTTATCGGAGCAGATTTTTCTCAAGATGAAATTCGTCAATATACGATGCTTTTCAAATATTTTTGTGATGTTTTTTCCTAGTCGTACGAGGAAATGTATGGCATAGATCCACGGATTGTCAAACATGAGGTTCGAACCTATGAAAACGTTAAGCATGTTCGGAAAATATTGCGACCGAACAACCCAAGGAAAGTGGTGGAAATCAAATCTAAGGTGGAGAAGTTTCTTAAAGATGGATTTATCTACCCTATACCGTTGATGGAATGGGTGTCTAACCAGATCCCAATCGATAATAAAAATGGTATGATTCATGTATGCATGGATTTCCATGATTTGAATAAACTATGTCCTAAAGACAACTTCCCTATGTCGTCCATCGATCAAATACTTGATGAGTGCACAGGAAGTGAGATTTTCTATTTTATGAACGGTTTTTGTAGTTATAACCAGATACAAATCCACTCTGAGGACATTCACCAAACGAATTTTATTTTTCCTTGGGGAACCTCTGCATATAAAAATATTCCCTTTGGACTTAAAAATGTTGGAGCCACTTTTTAGCAGGCCATGATGTTCTCTTTTCACGATATTAAGAACATTATGGAGGATTATTTGGATGATATCATTGCCCATTCTCTTAAGAGGGTGCAACACCTTTTACACCTCCACCTTATCTTTGAAAGATGCCGCCACTAACGAATTTGTTTGAATCCGCACAAATGCATCTTTTGTGTAATGTCGGGACGTCTCTTAGGATTCATCATTTCAACTAAAGGGATCATGGTTGACCCTTTAAAGGTTGAGTAAATAACACAATTTCCTCCCTCATGCACAATGCATTAGCTTCAAAGTTTACAAGGAAAGGTGAATTTTATTTGGCATTTTGTACCAAACTATGCTAATACCACAAAAGGTTTTATTCACATTTTAAATAAAGGGATTCCTTTTCATTGAGATGAGTCAGAAAAGAATTATTTGACACTTGTATAAGGATCTAGTGTCAATTCCCTTGATTACCCCCCTATATTATAATAGATATTTATTTTTATATCTCGCAACAGTTGAATATTCGATTGAAATGGTCTTAGTTTAGGAAGATGATGAGCTCCATGTGTGCGTCATCTATTACTTGATTTTCTCTTTGTTAGGTTCTCAACTAAAGTATTCTCATGACGAGAAATTGGCCTTAGCAACATTCCATGTTGTTCAACATCTTTGGCACTATATTCTATTACGCAAGACGACCATCATCGCCAATGTTAACCCTTTTTAGTATGTTTTGACTCAACGAATCATTGGTGGGAAGTAAAACAAGTGGATTTTTGTTCTCCAGGAGTTTGATTTGGATTTTTCCTTGGCCAAGTCCAAGAAGTCATTAGTCTTTGTCGAATTTATGTTATAGTTCCTAGTAGATAATGAGGAGAACGAACTTATTGAATCATTTCGAGATGATCATATTTTCCTCATCTCTTCATCTGATCCTTGGTATGGGGATATCATCATATATACCGAAACTCTAAAGTTCCCTCCACATTTCTCATAAGATGATCAATGGAAGGTCCACCACCTAGCTAAGAACTACCTCATTATCATCAACACTTTGTATCGATGAGGGGAAGACTCAATTATTCGTCGTTTCCTAATTCATGAGGAAGAGAAGTTGGTTTCGAATGACTGTCGTAGTGGATCATGTGGTAGTCACTTATCAGGGTTGGCAATAGACCAAAATCTTTTTTTTGTTGGTTATTTATGGCCTATAATCTTTAAATATTATGTTGAATCGGTCAAGAAATGTCATCCTTGTCAAATATTTACAAAAACGATGCATGGACACCCTACTCTTATGTTTCCTATTATTATTGTCATCCCCTTCACGAACTAGGGGGTAGATTTTATGACATGCCACCCAGTTTCATCTAGGGTGCATCGATACATCATAGTCATAGTTGACTACTTTACAAACTAGGAAGAATCCATGCGACATTTTCTAACTATGGGGAAACCGCATCACTTTTCATTTTCAATCAAGTCATAGATAGGTTCAGGCTTCTGAAAGAGATTGTCATTGATCATGGCAGTTACTTATAGAACCACATGATGTTCAAATTAGCATCAAAATTGGGTTTCATGTAGGAGCATTAATCTCCTTACTACCCTCAACCTAATTCTCAGGTCGAAGTCGTTAATAAATCCTCGAAAACTATTTTAAGGAGAATTGTCAACTCGACCAGATAAAATTGGCATTTAATGTTATATCTGGCATTTTGGGCCTACCAAACCTCTGTCAAAGCTACAACAGGTTTATCACCTTTTAAACTTGTTCATGGAGTAGTAGTTTTTTCGATTGAATGTGAAATCCCTTCGTTGAAACATTTCAAGTCCCAATACAGAGGTTGTCCTTACCAAGGTCGACAAAGGAAGAGTCATCAATCAGCCTTGGAAGGCTATTCTGCACTACACAAGGAATCTACAAGATCTGAAGACATGAAATGTGGGATTGACCTCATTTGGAGGGTCATTCCTTATCTTTTGCAAGTTAGTTTTGACTTTCTATTTTAGGCATATATGTTCCATTAATTCAGGATCTAGATACTGTGTTGTAAAATCTATAAAGCTGAAAACAGAAGATAAACATGGAGTTCGATTTTGAGTTCTATATTCTATTGTTTTGTATGAAAGACATTTTTCTTTAATATATCAGCATGCAAGCTTCTTTCATTTGTTATTGTCAGACCCCCCTTCATCTTTGTCTATGCATATGAGTGGAATTTGTTCTTTTGTCTCTATTTAATGGTCCTATGGTAACTGTCATCTTACTTTTGATTGTTAAGAAATAATCATAAGCATATTTGGCTAATTTGTTGACCCATCATATATGGTTTATGTATGTTTTGGTTAACCGATCAGTTTTCTTATCCATTTGTTGTACAAATATATCTGACAAATAGCTCTTGAAGGCCTTGTATTGCATGAATATAGTTAGATTTTCTTGGAAATACAATCCAGAGGTTAAGATATTCATCTTGATCCAAACCCACGCCTATTATTGAGAAAATAGTTTCGAAAAAGATTAAGTTACCAGGTATCTCTGACTTACAGCCTAGGAGAGTTTCCTGGAGTGATAACAGTGTTGCTCGGGCATTGTTTCCCTTTAGCACTATATTCTCCATCTGCTCCTATAGCTTCTGAGGTTGTTGCTCTGCTTCCTGCTGAGTCTGCCACAACTGCACTTCCATATGCTTGGTGTGAATGGCCAATTGTGACCATGCTCCTTAGAGAAGTTCAATTTGATTCTCTTTCTCTCCTGCATCACTGGCTTCTGGCAGTTGGGGTGTGACCTTCCAAATTTTCGGTCAGGCTTTAGTAAGCCTTTCCTAAAATATTTCTAGCATGTGCTCGACCTAGATATTTGTGTTTTATTCTTGTTTTCTGCTTGCTTGTGCAAGGAGCACTTCCTCCCTTACAAACTCTTCATACCTCTCAACCTACTGGAGCCTCTGCTCTAGTTGATCATTTGATACTCTGATCATTCCAAATAAGTGTGTTGTTGGCCACTGTGCAAGATCATCTGATGAAGGGGTTGCATCCCTAGGTGCTCGAACCTGTAGTGTGAGTCCACTGGCCATTAAATGTGTTTATGGAGTCTCTACCTACTCCTCCCCTGTGGATAGTCCTAGAACAAGCCTCAACCTCAAAACTAATGGCATGAGTGTCAGAAAACGTTTTTTGGCTAGGAAGAATTGCAGAAACTCTGTGCACTACTGAGGGTTCTGGAGAACCAGTTCCATTTGTTCCTGCACAAATGTTGTGTTTTGCCCCGACATTGACTCTGGTTCCTTCTGAGCCTCTGGTAGTGTTGCCTCTTTAATTGTCTCTGCTTCTGGATTTGTGCTTCCCATGGCACCCTCAACCTTGGTCATTGAGGAAATGTGGTGGGGACTTTGAGCTTACGACTCCTCTATCATTTGAGTGTCCTTCTGTTACATAAAAGGTACAATTTATTAGTCTTGGGTTTCAGGGTCTCGGCTAGTCAGTTGCAATCATTGCTCAAATACTTATGGATTTGGACCAGGAAGTTATGGTCTCTGCTCAAGTAACTCTGGGCTTATTTCTAGGAGTTGTGGATTAGGTAGTTTTGGGTGAGTGAGTTGCATGGTCTCTAGATTAGTGGTTTGGGGTGGACTGGTGGTTTATGGGGGTGGCAACTGAGGTTGTGGTGATGATGGAGGGTGATCAGTGATTATGGTGGATGGAAGGGTGTTAGGATTAGGGTCGTCCTGAATATGGATGATGGGGGTTGTGCGGACCGCTGACCGAGTGCGGGGGATGACGGGTGAAAGGGGTTGGGGGTTCATAACTTTTCTCAATGAGACCCCTGTTCTGAACTTCTTATCCACTAGTTCTGTAATGAACGCAACACTCAGGTTTTCATTGACATCCTTACCTATCAATAAGGCTTTCCTTGGAAGTTGTGGGAATATAGGTAGTGTTATTTTCTTACGCTCTAGTGGCTGCGTCTCCTCCTCCTCTTTAGAGTTAATCTATGATAGAGATTCTTTCTTCAGTGCCTCTAAGCCTGAGCTCAATCCTACCCCTACTTCTTTTCCTTTCTTCTTCAACAGCTCGGTAGGCAAAACATAGTGCATCCCTGACTTGTGCGGGTTGCGTTTAACTCCCAAACAAGACATTACCTCTTTGTCAAAGGCCTCCTCATCTAAGTAGAATGGAAACATCCTTGAATGGAAGTCCTCCCAGTTGGCATACCTCATCCATACAAAAATATGGTGTCAATTCATGCTGAAGGATATGTTCCTCATGTTGCAGTGTACAACCGATCCAATTATTCTCCCTCCATATTGTTGTCCATTAGCTCCTTATATCTAGGGCCTACATATGAATCCAAGGGCTGCACTACCTTGATTCCATCTGCCTCAAATTTCATATTGTCTTTCTTTAGGTTGATCATTGCATAGTTTTCATAGGCCCAATCAATACAAAGTAGGGCAGGATAAGGGTCCTTATTCCCCATGATTTCAATCACCTCAAAATCATCTACATTCTTCGCTCTAACAACATCTATTTCCACATTCTCTAGTCTTCCTATTGGAAAAATACAATACTAGTTGGCCATTCTTAGTTGAATTGGGGAATATGGAAACCAAGGTTTTCCTAAGGCTTCCCAAGTCTTCTTAGGTAGTATGTTAACATCAGATCCTAGATCTAACATAACATTCTTAATCTCAAATTCATCTAGTTGGGCTACTAGTCTAATTTTTTTTCCAGTTCGTACTTTCCTTGTATGCACTCTCTGAGTACTCTTCTCAGGAAGATTAGTCAGTATTCTTGTTTCAGTAGGTTCTTCATTTCCTAGAAATAGGCAAAGTGCATTGCACAACTTTTCTGTTAGCTATTCATTCCCAAGAATATAAGAAAATAATTGAAACCAAAGGTCTACTACATTTTGTGGTTGCTCAGGTTGTCTCAGAGTGACTACAAGGTTCCTAGATGTAGGGGGTGAAGCATGGACTTGTGAAATATTAGGGTAAACAATAGGTTGAGGGGTTTTCTCTTGCATATTCGGGCTAGGAATATTTTGAAATACATCTATGGAATTTTTAAAGAAAAACTTATGTTTCAGAGGATCATACCTATCTTCCTTAGGTGTTGCCTTCTGGATCTGAGGTAAACTATCAACATCATCTCCAGTCTCTTCACCTCCTCGAGTGATGATATTAAGGTTAGGAAATGTTGGAACAGGGGAAGACCGAGGGTTCGACGCTTAACAGTGCACCAAAAAAACCCTGACTACCAGCCCTTTCGACAACACCTACGAAGTAGGAGAAGTCTCACCCAAGGTAGAAGCAGGGGGGATTACATGACACAAATGTTTGTAAATAGGCTAGGACACAGATCTGTGATAATAGAACTTCATGGAATATTTTTTTAACCCTTAGGAAATGATATACATTATTTTATTGACCTTATTAACACCATATAACATAACAAGGATAGATTGGCATAGTAACAACAAATGACAATGTACCCTGAGCACTTAGCACTTAGCATTATAAGTTAAATCTAGCATTCATTTACCCCTTAACATAAGAAAAGTATTTAAACAACAAAAGATCTATATATTATGCATCATAATCAAAGCATTAATCATATTCATAACAAAAATAACACATCACAAATCAAACCATGAGACACCAGATATACGTGGTTCACCCCAAGGTGGGGCTGCATCTACAAACCTCTTCACCTCTTTATTATTCACAAAGATCTTACATTAATTCTCTCATGTGCACTAATCCACAGAGTCAAGCTTCGCACCAGATAGGAGATCTACACACTAAGCACTAAATCCTTCTTCCAAAACTAGGTCAATGCACAGAGCCAACTCTCTATCGAGCACAAAGCCTTAATGCACATACATTCCTTTGCACAAAGAAACTCGAACTACTTGCACTTAGCTACTTCTACAATACATTTTTCTTTATTTATATTTTGCAAACCCTTACAAAAAGGCCTAAATATGGGAAAACCCCATGGGCCGACATCCCATAAACCCGTTACAAAAACACTATAGGACACTTTACTGGGTCCACATAACCCTCAAAATCAGTGAGATCTATGATATCAGCTCCGCCTCGGTGCTCCTTCTTCATCCATCATGTCGAAGTCCAAAAGTGGGACAAAACTAACCAAAGTTTCCCCAAAACTTGGCCAAAGGCCAACAAGCCCCCAACACTCACCTGTGACTCTTACTGAGTCACTCAGGTCTGGACAATGCTACTTCAGAAGCCTCAAACTTACCTCGACTTTCTACTTCACCTGAGACTCCTGCTCAGTGAGCTCCTAGATTGTTTGCTCCGTAACAAGCCCTTCCAAGTGTTTTTCAGTGAGGTGTTCATATTTTTAGGCATTCTATCACTTAATTGTTTACATTCCGAGGCGAGGGCTCTTATACTTGCTACTATGTTTTTAGCGGTCTCCTCCCTCTGGTCATGCACCTCCTACGGGGTGCTCAACATTGTTTGGGCCTCCAATTTTGTTATCCTAGCCTGAAGTTGTTGGAGGGTCTCTACGACCTTTCCTAATTGAGCTTAGACCGAATCTTACTCCTCCTGTACCAAGCCTGGCACAGAGCGACATGCTTTACTTACCGCTTCTTTGACCATGGTCTATTCTGCGAGAAACTTCTCTTTTTCCCTTCGTAGCTGGGATTTTTCCTCCTACAGCTTCGCCTGAAGCTCTGCTTTCTCACTTTCATGGGTAGATACATTATCCTATGTTGCTCCTAATTTTTCTAGGACTTCGTATTTCTCCTTTTGCAAGGCTTCTATAGCCTTCTCCTTCTCTTCCTAAGATCTCTAGAACCGGGATTCTGTTGCATCTATAAGCCTTCTTAACTGGGCTATTTCGCCCCCCAATTCTGTAGTCTATGATGAGGAAGGCACATATGGCACAGTAGGTACTGTGCGGACAGGAAGAACAACTTGTTGCACTTCCTTCAATTCTCTATCAATCCTTTTGTACAACTCCTCTTTCTTCTCTCTGTATCTCTACAACATGTCTTCAAAGGCATCCTCCATAGCTCCATAGACCAGACTAATGTCGTCCTCAGTGAGAGTGGCCTCCAACTGTGGCTTATTGGTGCACGTTTTCTTCCTTGTTGAAGGTTTCTTCAAGGATACTTTCCTCTTTTACTGTGTCACTGTCCCAACAAGGGGATCTTCAAGTGGTGTAGCTTCACCTCCTCCTTTCTCTTCTTCTCCTTCATCTCCTCCACCCTGTCCTTCTGCTTCATCTTCTCCTCCTCCTGCTGAGCCAGATCGATTATCTCCAGAATTGTTGTCCTCTTCATCACTCTCTATGTCCTGGAATTCATCCTGCTTTTTTTCCTTCTTCATCCCACTAGACTATCCAACATGTTCAACTTGTGTAACTAGTGGGCTTCCTATGGTGTCAGTGTCAGCTAATTTTGCATCAATGACAGGTACAAGAAATTCTTCTAGCCATTCCTTTGTAATATGTTCCATATCTTCATCCATCATCTTGTAGTGTGATTGTAATTCTTCATGGTGTTCATCTCTCCATGGGGTGATGTAAGTGAAATGGGGATTAGCGGGGAACTTTGTAATGGGTTGGTATTGATGCAGGGTGCGCGGTGTCATACACAAGAATGATTTGATGGTGGCCTTTAATTGTTGATAGTATCCATGGAACATGGCATTGGACTGCCACTGCTTCATCATGTCGTTGGTATACCACAGGGTGGAAAACCAAGTAGCCAAGGGCTCTCTAGTTTGGATCTCTAGGAAGGTAGCTCCTTCAAAAAATTTCCAAGTGAAAAATGCAATCAAGATGATCAACCAGCTGTAATGAAAATCATATCCCAAGTCTTGGGCTTCGCGAAAATCCTTTTCTAATTCATTGACAAGGTAGTTCAACCAGTTCATCTGGATGCCCTCCACACACTTTCCTACGAGGTCCTCCACGAACCTAGTGACCTATGTGGGGTGGTTCTTCCTCACTAGCTTGACAGCTAAGAGTTGGCAAGAGAGGTGCATTGTGCCATCCTGTATAGAGGCTACCATGTAACCTCACTTTCCTTTTTCTACCACTCTGTAATCTTCCTTGATGTGTTGTGATAACGAATTGTTTGATGCCTTCCCTCGATAAAATTGTTGAGGGTCAAGACCCTTCACACTTATACCTGTGATCTAATGGATCAGCGTCAGATCCACATTAATCCTTCTGTCAAGCCATAGATATCTTCCATGATAGCACGACAGAAAGAGTTTAACGCAAGCATTAACCTCTTGGTGGCGGCCAAAATGTGGGATCTTCATCACGTTCAACACGGTGGACTATGCCAACCCCTTAATTGATAGTTGTGAGACGAGGCGAGGTTTATTTCCGGTTGTCTTCGTTAATTAGCAGTGAGGATCTAACATGGCATAGTTCTTCCAGTCTTCTAAGTTGAAGTCATTGTTCTTCAACAGATGGATCTGTCCTAACTAACTACCGACTATGCGGATTCCTTTTGGAATGTACACAGTGAACACAGAGTACTCAAAATCTCAGGGGATACTGTTGCGGTTAACAATGCCAGCCATAGGTGGAATATATTTAGGTAGGATCGACGGGATCTGCTTCGCGTTAGCCAGATCACCATGGTGCTTGCTTCTCTATTCAGTTACGGGGTTGACATGGGTGGAACAAAGTCCAGTCAAAGGGGAAGCATGTAGTCCCCTAGTCAATGACGCCTGGATACCTTCAAATATCAGTCTGTCGACCATTAGCTTCTTAATAACTTCCTCAACAGACTTCTCCAATTCTCTAGGTTCACCCAACATTCTAGCTTTTAACAGACAGGTAGGGTAGACAAATGGACAAGCGGGGTCTAGTTTCAAATAGCACAACTTGACACTTGGAAAATTATCTGCTTAGCTCAGTCAATCACGGGTAGCAAAAAGTGGTCCTAGCACAATGACCGACGAGTTAAATAAGTGGGGTATCATGACAGATCTTCCAACAGGTAGGAAATGCTTCCATCAATTTAAATCTATCTGTTATGGCACGGTCTTAACGTCCAAAAGCAGTCCATAATCCCATAAATGTGTTTTCTAATCGTCATTCTAACGATCAGGGCGCCTCCAATGGTCATCTAACTTCACTAGGGTGAAGTCCAAATCTACAGGGACCTGATGTTCTAGCAAGGTTCAAGTCCTACAAACCTTCCTCCTGCGAGGTTCAAGTCCTGCGAACCTTCCTCCTGCGAGGTTCTAGTCTGCGAAGTCTTCCATCTGATTTTTGTAACTTCTTGTAGCTTTTCCAACTTAGCTTTCTTTTTATTGAGATTTCTTGACTTCTTTCCTGTTATCTGAGTCTCTCTAACTATTTTTGGAATCCTCTTTCCATTTTTATTCTCATATTCCCCTAGCATAGTGGCTTCGAACTATTGAGGTATTCTCAAGGATTCTGAAGTTAATATCCCTTTTCTTAACACTTCCTGACTGGGCATACTTCTTTCTTGAATAGATATGTTCTCAAGCCTTCTTGGATTCTTTCAACCTTGATAGCTAATTCTCTTGCTTTCTGTCCTTCCTACATTTTTACTTTGTTTTGTTGCTTCGATGTATCCTCTCATTCTTCTAGTAGTCGGTCTATTTTCCTAGCTATGAAATCCCTTAATTCTTGATTTTTCTTTTATGTAGCTTCTTCCTCTGCTTTCCTTCTGATCTAATCCTTCTCAATCCAGGTCTTACCTAGCAATAGTGGGAAAGGTATGTTGTCCCCAACAAACCTAATGACTTCAAATTCTTCTTTAGTCGATGTTCCATGAACAATAATCGGTACAGTATTAACTCTTCCACATAGGTTTATCATATTTCCCTTAAACAAGCCTATCCTTCCCAACGAAGGTACCACAGTAGGCTTTCCCAAAATTTCCCAATTTTCTTTTATCATAATATTCACTTGTGTTTCTTCATTCAAGAAACAGTCTATGACGAAGTCTTATATTCTTGCAATTATGCATTGTTTTGCTTTCAGGATTTTTGGTAAACTGACAACTTTATGAACATCCATCGTTTCTTTCAACTGTAATAACATAGTGTGAAATTCCTCTGATATTTTCTCTTTATGACTTAACATGCCCTTAGTCTCTTGACTTTATTCATAGTTTTCTTGTCTCATGTTCATCCCTTCAACTTTAGCAATAATCCTTGGACAATCCTCAACCTCATGACCAACAACCTTACAACAAATACAAATAGGGCCTACCTTAGCACATTCCTTAGCAAGATGTCCTGACCTTCTGCAATAATAACACAATTTCAATCATCTTTTTCTTTTAAATGTTCCCCAACCTTTTTTGTACTCTGCATCTCCCCTGGGATCATAGTGTTGGACGTGCAATCTACAAATATTCTTTCTACGTTCCTACATCCACTTATTAGTCTAAAAACTCTTTCTATGCATAGGAATAACATATCTTTCTTCATTTCCATTAAATTTACTCAAATCAACTCTTTCTTTCAACTGCTCCCTAGCCTTCAGAATAGGACATAATCTATTAAACATACTTAAGTTCATGATTTTCAAACAAAAAATTTCACTTATCTTTCTCTTACCAAATCACAAAGCTTGTTTATTTAGGATCTTACCTCTTTTCTTCAGATCGACTTACTTTCTTAGCACAAAGATTTACAAGTCAAGTAGATTATTGTGCACTTCAGTAGCAAATATATGCACATATCTTCTCTTTTTCTTTACTACATTTCCCATCAATCACAGTTTCATGTCCCAACAACGAAACCATTTTTTTGCACAGGGGCAGACCCAAGGTTCAACGCTTAACATCACACCAACAAAACCCCGACTACCAATCCTTTTGAAAACACCTATGAAGCAGGAAAAGTCTCACCCAAGGTAGAAGCAGGGACGGTTACAAGACGCAGGTGTCTGTAACCATGCTGGGACACAGATATGTGATAATAGCACTTCGCAAAATATTTTGTTAACGCTTAGGAAGTGATATACATTAGTTTATTGACCTTATTAACACCACAGAACATAACCAAGGATAGATTGACGCAGTAACAACAAATGACAATGTACCCTAATCACTTAGCACTTAGCATTATAAGTTAAATCTAGCATTCATTTACCCCTTAACACAAGAAAATTATTTAAACAACAAAATATCTATCTATTATACATCATAATTAAATCACTAAGAAGATTCATAAGAGAAATAACATAGCACAAACCAAACCATGAGACACCAGATATACGTGGTTCACCCCAGGGTGGGACTTCATCCACAAACCACTTCGCCTCTTTATTATTCGCCAAGATCTTAAATTCATTCACTCCTGTGCACTAAGCCACAGAGTCGAGCTTTGCACCAAATAAGAGATCTATGCACTAAGCACTAGATCCTCCTTCCAAAACTAGGTCAATGCACAGAGCCAACTCTCTATCGAGCATAAATCCTTAATGCACATACATTCCTTTGCACAAAGCAACTCGAAATACTTGCACTTAGATACTTCTACAATACATTCTTCTTTATTTATATTTTACAAACCCTTACAATAAGGCCTAAACATGGGAAAACCCCATAGGCCGACATCCTATAAATCCGTTACAAAAACCCTAGAGGACCCTTTACTAGGTCCACATAACCCTCAAAATCAGTTAGATCCATGATCTCAACTCCACCTGGGCGCTCCTTCTTCGACCATCGTATCGAAGTCCAAAAGTGATCCAAAACTGACCAAAGTTTCCCCAAAACTTGGTCAAGGGTTTGTTGGCATAGGGACAGACCCAGGGTTCAACACTTAACAGTGCAACAACAAAACCCTGACTATCGTCCCTTTCGACAACACCTGGGAATCAGGAAAATTCTTACCCAAGGTAGAAGTAGGGGGGGTTACAGGACACAAGTGTCTGTAACTAGGCTGGGACACAGATCTTTGATAATAACACTTCACAGAATATTTTGTTAATGCTTAGGAAGTGATATGCATTAGTTTATTGACCTTATTAACACCACAGAACATAACCAAGGATAGATTGGTGCAGTAACAACAAATGACAATGTACCCTGAGCACTTATCGCTTAGCATTATAAGTTAAATATAGCATTCATTTACCCCTTAACATAAGAAAAGTATTTAAACAATAAAATATATATCTATTATACATCATAATCAAAGAACCAAGCAGATTCATAATAGAAATAACATATCACAAAGCAAACCATGAGACACCATATATACATGGTTCAACCCAAGGTGGGGCTACATCCACAAACCGCTTTGCCTCTTTATTATTCACCAAGCTCTTACATTCATTCGCTCATGTGCACTAAGCCACAAAGTCGAGCTTCGCACCGGACAGGATATCTGCGCACTAAGCACTAGATCCTCCTTCCAAAACTAGGTCAATGCACAAAGCCAACTCTCTATCGAGCATAAAGCCTCAACATACATACATTCCTTTGCACAAAGCAACTTGAACTACTTGCACTTAGCTACTTCTACAATACATTCTTCTTTATTTATATTTTACAAACCCTTACAATAAGGCCTAAACATGGGAAAACCCCATGGGCTAACATCCCATAAACCTATTACAAAAACCCTAGAGGACCCTTTACTAGGTCCACATAACCCTCAAAATTGGTGAGATCTGTGATCTCTATCCATGTGGCCTTTCTCATCACAGTTGTAAAATCTACTTGGTCCTCTTCCCCCGATTCTTCCTCCTCTGAATTCTCCTCCAACTCCAACTCCTTGACCCCTTCCCGATCCCTACGGGGTTTCATTCACCCTAAATTACGTTCGATCCAAACTGTCTGCAAGTGCATCCAACGCTATACAATGATTGGTAGTATGTGTGGTAGATGCACAAAACTCATAGTGTACATTATTTGGTATTTTTGAATACTTTTTCATAATGGGATATTGTCTCAGCCCATGCCCATGGATTCAAAAAATCTCGCAATACTCAACTATTGGTGCTACTTTTCTCCCTGGAAAAGCATGATATGGGGTGGGGTTATGGAATGGTAAATTCACAAATACTTGCGCAACTCCTCTCGTGGGTCCTAGTGAGAGTCCCATCGGATTCTGAGGAGGTCCCATTCCCCTCATTCGTGGACATTCATTTACCAGATGCCCTTCTGTGTAACATCTAGTACACCAGACCTACGATTGTCCCGGTCTAGGTATCTTCAATTCTTGAATATTTTATGTAAGTGTCGATATTTGGCCTTGCAGTTGTGCCAGATTTTCATCTGTTGTGGGTCTGGTCACTCTCAGGCTCCCCGGATATCCTTCCATGGATTCAATCTTCATTGATTGTTCCAAGGCATCTGTCAAAGTGGTTATTCATTGTTGTGTTAATGGAATCCATGTCAGAGGTAGCAATCCCTGAATATACCACTCTCTTTGGTGTTCTTCATGAATTGCATGTGCTAACCTCCCTATAGAATCTTTAAACTTCTGCATATATTCCCAGGTTGATTCACCTTCCCTTTTTTGAATCTTGCACTACTCAGACAGAGCCTGTTGTTCTAACTGAGGTAGCTTAAACTCCACTATGAACCTTGTCCGTACCTGGGCAAGTGTGATTGTTTCACCTTGCATTCCTAGCACTCCTGGCTCAATAACCTTCATGTAACAATTGAGATCATGACCTCTTAAGTTATTCTAGAACTCAACCAACTTATTCACATCTGGAGTCCCTCTGGACCTCTAGATTGCTTCACACAAGAACCAGTGTTGTTCAATATATTCATCTCCCTTACCCCAGAATTATGGGTATCGGGAAATAAAACCTCCCACGTGACCATCAAATTTTTATCTTGTTTCTCCTATAAAAATAAAACCTAATAGTCTTGCTTGCGATCTACCAGGGGATCCCAATATCCTTCTTGTACTTGCACTTCTTGGTTGTGAATGACTAACTAATTGTACTGGAATAGAATTAGCATAAGAAGGTAGTATTGAATTTACCACTTGTATAGAAGACACTTTGGGTATGGGAAATTTGGGGTTGGCACCACTAGCTTCAGGGCGGTTTTCTTTGATTTGGGGGGTCTTGTTTTCTTCCTCTGGAACGGTATATTTAGTTGGATTCCCAATCCTTCCTATCATCGGGGTTGAATATTCTCATTCTTCTTCAAGATACATGTAGGTTTCCTTCTCTCTTTCTTCTACACCTTCTCCTTCTTGTCCACCCTCTTGGGGACTTATTTCTCACTACGCTTCTCTCTCACTTAATCTTTGACTGGCCATTCTTTCCTATCTTCTCATCTTCCACAACTCTCCCATATGTCTTTCCTCTACTTCTCCTGGTCCAACTTCTTTCCGTAACTTCTCGGACTATTTTGTTTCTTTCTTTATCTTGTCACGCCACCACTTCTCAACTATGGTGTCTCTCTTCATGGCTCGCTCATCTCTTGAATCTATTTCTTATTGTTTCCCATGTTTATCAAACAACCTTCTCCCCTTCTCTCAATCCATGACTCCACCCAAAACTCTCCCTACCCCAAGCGAGGGTGTTTACACTAACATCTTAGTCGGGGACATAGTTAGCATCCCCTCTTCCATCAAGAAAACCTTAATCCATAGGGGCATTTCTCTCAACAGTCTTCCCCTTACGTATTTCTTGAAATCTAATTCTTCTCATGAAATAGAGTGGTGATTCTCAACTACAAACTCAATAATGTATCTTTCTAACGTAGTATTGACCCAAAAATAAATTTCTCGTGTGACTGGACAATCCAGCCGATGAAGTGCTACAATATTTTCTATGTCCCAAGTACAGGTCCTCTTGACTTGTTCTTGGAACTCTGGAGCTTCTTGGAGCCTATCTATCCAGTGTAAAATTTCTTCCGAGAACTTAACCCATAATATCTTGTACTGGTCGCTCGATCTTTCTGAGTAAAAGACTACCTCTCGAGTATCTTTCACGGATTTTATTCTCATCTCCTCTTCTTTCCATATGAAGGTGTCGCAATTTCTCTCCCACAATTGCTAAATATTAGATCTATGAATCTGTAGAAGCATCCTCCCTACAGGTTCCCTTTTAATGTAGGTCCCGGCAACGAAACCATTTTTTTGGTGCAAGACCGATCAAACCAGGGTCCTTCTCATGTTACCAACAAAATGTACCATGTAGTCTAGATCGCTGGCATTTTCATCTCCTCTGAAGAGAAAAAGTCTCACACGAAGCAAAACTAAGACAAAAGGATAGTGAAGGGAAAGGAAAATACTTAGGAGGGTTCACAGAACCTTCAAGATTCATCTTGATCTTTCACAAGACAAACTAACTATAGAACATATATGAACTCATATATGCAGGAACCGAAGCTACTTAGGTTGTGGAAATAATTTATACACATAAGCATCATATGTAATTTATGAAGCATAAAGAAGTATTGTAAAGATACAATGCAGAAGCATGAACACATAATAACGCAACATATTTAAAAATTTTGGATCCTTCTTTATATATTATCTTCAGGTCTTCATCAGATACAACTTCAGAGATACAAAGTGATGCTCTGTTATAGACTCCCATCTCTAGACCCATGTCGTAGAGCTCTATTTCCCAAAAGGGTTTACATATTACATTTACGGGACTCAAACCCGACCCAATAATACTAACAAAAACCCTTTACAATTGTAACAACAACAAGGGGAGAACCCTTTTACCATCATTAGCGAACCCTTTTACAATCGTATTCATCCCATATATATAAGTTGAGTAGTGTCTTATGGATTTAAGCTTGCATGATTTCTTATTATGTTGCAACTACTCTTGCCTTGATGGTGTTGCGTTGTCCTTTTCGCAACTGATTTCTGTTACTTTTCCTTGATATGTTGTCCAAATTCTTTTGTAGCTTGCGCAACTCATACTCGACCAAAACTGGGACTGTATTCCTTCTTGCACAGCTTCTCATTCAAAAACAAAGGGCCCAACAAGTAGTTCCCTCTATCTTATATCAGTGTATAAAATAATATTGGGCCCCATTTTTAATCATTTTTCCATCCTATTAGATGAGACTATTTGTGGAGGAGGATAGATAATTCCTTGTAATTTATGCTTTTCCCCATTTTCATAAAATCTTATAAATTTTTCTTATAAGTTTAATACAAAAGTACCAAGCATGCCTAATCATTGGGCCCCTAATAAAATATCTACCCCTCTGATAGGCATAGCATACATAGGAGATTTTAATTTGTATTCATTAATGTATACTTCTACCTCATGGAATTTCCCATCACATGAAGTAGTCCTATCTCTCGAGATGGAGACTTGAAATTCAGAGGTAGGATAAATGAATATGTTTAATTGAATTGATATCTTCGTATCTATAAAATTATGTGAACTACCACTATATATGAGCACTATTACTTTAGTTTTCTTAACATAGCCATAAACTTTAAGAGTTTGGAGTTGAGAAATACATGTCATTGCAGCGATAAAGAGTGTCGGACTTGCATTTTGATTTTGTGACCCATGGGAATTTCCTGAGTTTAAATTATTTGTTTCTTCATCAGATGAAGATATGTCCTCTTCTTCCTCATCCTTTTCACTATCAATCTCATCTATTTCACAATGAAAAAAAAATTGTACTTGCACTTATGGCTCGGTTTCCAATTGGGTGTGTTACATTTAAAACATTGTTCCCTATGTTGTCTTGTATCTGGTGGTGGTGTCCTTTTTTGAGGGGGAATGTGTTTGGATCTAGAGTCTTTGAGTGAGTGCCATGATTTCTTTTGACATGATTTAAGTTTATTTTCAATGATTTTGTCTTTCTGACGAGCTTGCTCAATATCCTTAATGTCAAGTAAATCGAGCTCATTTCAAATATTTTCCTTCAAACCTGATAAGATTGTTTGAAGTAGCCAATATTTTGATATATTAGGGACACAGGTGGCTGGCACATGTAGAATCTGAAAAAACTCCTCCACCATACTGGATTGTTGTAATCCAACAAGGTTAGAAAAAAAAAAACCATTTTCTTCATTGTCGAGAAAATGTAGGAAGAATTTATTTTTGAATACAACCCAATCTCTTGCTAGAGATTTGGATTTTTCTCTCCACCATAGGAACTATTCATACACAAATTCCTTAATATGTATATATGCGACATTAATTTTTTCTTCATCATTAGAAATTTGATAATACCTGAAGTATTGTTCGATTTTATTTACCCATCTTGTTGCTTGTCTTCCGTTCGATCCATCAAATTATGGAACAATAATCTTCACCTTGGGCATGCCATGATTGTATGTCCCCATGTTGTACGAGTAGTGTGCATTTGAATTACTAGGGATTCTATTCCCATTCACTATTTCTTCAAGCTCAACTCTCGTGTTGTTTTAATTTATACTGCATTTTGCTAGTTCTTCGTTCAATTTGCCAATTTTTTTATCCAGCAAAGTATTTACTTGATTTATAAGGCATGTGAAAAAAAAATTAAGGCCTTCTCTTAGTTCCAATGTGGAGGGAGCATTTTCATCTGATCCTCCTGCATTTTTCTCTGTTTCCCTGGTCTTTTTCTATGATCTCTTCATCGTTTCTCGTCGGTAAGAAGGCACAAGCTAATTGTTACCAAAAGAGGAGATGGAAATGAAATTTGTTTACAACTATCCGTTTCAAAAATGGGATGATATCGAGGGAATCATGTTTGAAATTGGAGTTATAGATGGAGTTAGAGATGATGAAGTTGATGTAGTAGAGAAGAGACGGGCGGATGTAGCAAGGGAAAAACAAGGATGAATGCTCTTATACCAATTGAAAGCTGGACAATGTATATATAACATGTATATTCAATATTCAATATTTTATTTTATTTTTCAATTCTCAATATGAAGACAACAACGTGTATAAATACACTCAAAGGAGTAAAGTCACATCTTTTAAATAATTGAACACGACTTTACATCACAGTATAACCAATTTAATCAAGTTGATTACACAGTCTGGGTTGTTTTTGCATGAGTCATGTTGTGAGTCTGTGTAGTAGTTTTGTATGTGTCTAGAGAAATTATGTAAAGAGTCTGTAATGGAGTCAGTTTATTATTATGTGTAGAGTTTGATAGAGAGCACATGGCACATTGTAATGCATCACTATTAGAATGTATGAGAGTGCAAAGCACTATTCCTAATGGATTATGAGTCTCTTGATATAAGTATGCCACCATTTGAATGGAAATAACATAAAGTTGTTGTTCTCCCTATCATTGATTGTTTTTATTATGAGTTAAATGGATGAATGTGTTAATGTTGTTTGTTGTTAATATGATAATGAACTGTGATCGAATGTGTGAATGTCATCCTTAGTGGCTTCCTTGTATGATATAGACCTTCATCTCTGACACAAGACTAGATGGTCTCTGTGATTTGCATGGTGTATCAGGTGAGACCTTCTTTGGTCCTAGACTGAGGATTGATATGTTGATGCATTAGGGTTTTGTTGGTCAACTCTAGATGAAACTTGGTTCATCAACCCCCCCAGTGTTAGGAAGGATGCACGCAAGAAATCCAACATATGTCCACATATTGTATACTTGCATATTTGATTTTCATTGTATGTTATCTTCTTGATTAGGTTGATTCTATAACTATTTGTTCATGTTTATTTGAGATAACATAGAAATGCATTTTTAAGTGATTTAATACATATGTAGAATTTGAAGGAACCGATTTATTGTTGTTACAATTTTTTGTCACAATAAATTTCAAACCTATCATATGCTTGGAAAAGTGTTCCCTAAGGGTTGTTGCTTTATAGTATTAAAGTACACTTGAATTGTATTTATTTTCTTGTGTTGCCTTATGAAATTGGGTTGAAGAGAAGTGAAATATTTTTGTTGTAAATTCATGCTTTAGATGTAGCACTTGGGATGAAAGTTCACAAGAAATATTTCTGGTAATGTCAAGGTTGAGGTGAATCTAGAATAAAATTCATATTCAAAAATTCCACCTCAACCTTGAGGTTCCTAAATCCACACGGTTTTAGAGTATTTCATAAACTTCTACACAATTGGAATTCAATTGCATTATTATCTCCCTCTAATTACTATTTTTTTCTTTGTTCTTTTTGTCTTTAATGGACACCATGAATTCTTCCAAATCTAGCATATTGTTCCACATTTGAACTCAACTATTATTTTGAAGGACCATGCAACCTAAGGAGGAGGGGAATCATAGTCAATAATTGGGTAATAAATCAAACCCTAAGTGTATTTCCAATCCTTGGTGAAGGTTATGATTATGCCACACCCTGCTCTCTTACAGAACAAATGGCCTAAATCTCACAAGGAAGGTCAAGTCAAAGCCTAGTTACTAAATAATGAAGGAAAAGCAATGGGAGACCTTCTAAAAATGGTGAAGTGAAAATCTAGATCAAAATCCAAGGGGATTTGCTTTCATCAAATGTGCTTATGTGATTTTTATCATTACCAAAGTCATCACATCCTTCATATACTTCAACATCGCTTCAATCTTGCCCATTATTCAACCATGCAAATATGAAAATTTTAATTCAAAGCAATAATTGGCACCCAAATTAGGAGTATATCATTTCATATTTAGAAAAGTCTCATAACCAATTAAAAAATAAACCCCCTACATGTTGATTGGTGAGGAATTTTGATTAAGAATGTAAACATGATTTTGAATGATCTCCCTGTCATGGTTGCATCTTTGGGCTCTCAACCCTCTCTTTGGAAGATATGATTCTTCATGCTTACTCTTGGTGGAGCCTTTTTTCAATATTTACTCCATTAAGAGGACCATGAAGGAGCTTGACTCTCAATATATAGGGTTCTAGTCCCTCTAGACCATAGATCACCCTAGTTACTTCATTTATTTGAGGCGAGCAGGTCTCCTATCATCTCATCTATGGTTGGGAAAACTACGTAGATGGTGAATGGCCTCAAAGAGGGAAGAAACATAATCTATTCATAGGGATTTATGACCAGGAACTTGTATGATTTGAATGATGTGGATAGGGATCTACCATTGTCTTATTCTCAAGCTACAATAACCCATGTCAACATTGTCATTCTTCATTTTTTCCACTCACGCTTCCAAAAGTTGAAGCGTTTGGAACAAATAAAATATCATATAAATTTATACTTGATACATTGCAATGAAATAGAGAGAAAGACCCCAAAAAAGGGGGATGGCATAGAGCATTGGAATAATATAGGAGATAACCTAGAAGCCAATTAATATCTCAAAAATAGGCACTAAATCTGAATGAAGTGGTGAGGCTTTCCTTCTTCTCTTTTAGATACTGATTACCCCCTTCATTTTCAAACACCCACCAACTCTCACATTCACATTCTATAATCCTCAACAACACGCCCTCGACTCTACTTAGCACACCTTCAAACCTTCATTGAACCTTCTCTACATATGTGATAGCTCACAACTAGTGGGCAGAATTTCCAATACCACTAATAAAATGTTGATTGGTCTCGACGTAATTTTTTTTAGAGATGCACGCCCCTTAAAAAAATGTCTTTAGTATAATGAGTGAATATTGATAAATGAAGCACTTTCACAAGATATGTATATAAATAGATAGATATATATTCCTAAGTCTAACAATTCATAGAGGCATTGCAGTTTCCTAAAACGATTCATATATGCATTATAGATATATTCCACAATTTTCAACTCCTTCGAGATGCCATCCTAAACAATTCACATAGGAATTGCAAAACTATTACATGATTTTTGACTCCCTAGAGGCATGCAAGTTGTCATTCCGGAGTGAAGAGTAGAGGATGTTGGAAGTCTATTTTTTTCAAGAGATCAACAACATTGTAACCTACAAAATATTAGAATGAACTTAAAGGTACAAGTGTCTCATGATTTGGAGTGTTTGCGTGCGGAATGCTATCTTTTGGCCTACCCAATATGGGAACCCCTCTTTCTAGAATAGGAAGGAATGGATCCAACGAGGTCAAGTGTTGATAGATAGGGTCTTGATGCAAGATATTTATGCTTGCATTCTTGGTATGTTTCCTTATTTTTTCCAATATCTTCAAGAATGCAATGAGAATTATTACGAGATTGATCATGAGACCAAGATGGTTGATATTATTTATAGAGATCGGGTTGCATCCTAATTGTTTAGAAATGGGTGATATTTCTTGTAATGATTTGGATCATGGATATCAATGAAATGAATTTTGATTTTTCAATGAACGGGTCTAATATAAATATCTCATACACCAAATCTAACTAAATAGTTTAATAGTGGATCTGATACAATGAAATAAATATATTGATTGTGAGTGATTGTTTATATATGGTGTGCATGTTGGTAGGAAACAACTTCTATTTCTAATAGCTTGTTTCAAGGTAGCAACATGTAATTTTTCATCTTAGAATTCAACTCATTGTATCCTTGATATCAATTTTTATAGCTAATTATTAGTAGCAACATGTAATTTTTCATCTTAGAATTCAACTCATTATGTCCTAGATATCAATTTTTATAGCTAATGATTAATCAATGGGAAAACCACTACTTCCAAGGACTTTCCTTTCCGTAAGCTTACACGATAGGGGTATCCTTCCATCAAAATCATCAAAAACTTGCACGAGAACCTTACCACTAAATGTGCCTCCAAGAGATTTGAACCTTGATCGATAGCCTTACTTGCCACCATCTTCACTATTGAATCACAACCTCATTGGAAGTGTTTTTATGTTTTGAAACAATGTATCCAAGTTTTTTTATTTTTGAAATAAAACATCCTACAAATGTGTATTTTATCATATAATTATGTTAAATTACATTTCAAATTCTATGTAGAAGACCTTTCTATTTTATACACTAGTACAAAAATATACTTATAATTTAGACACATTGGACACTATCACTAAGACTCTTCCTATAGCTTATTTAAACTTTGATCCGGATTTTATGAGCAGAACGAAATGAACACAAATTATTAGCAAAAGATGCTTAACACAGAATAACAGATATACAGTAAAACTGGTTTCTATTCAATAAGGAAATAAGTTGAAAGTGTAAAATGCAGCGGAAAACAAGCTTGCTAGAATGGTGGTGGATTATATCTAAGAAGAGATGTGACTGTTGCGCTCATTCGCCAGAATATTATTACAATGAGGCTCTCAAGGAATTTTTACAATAAACGGGAATGTTAAAAACCCTAGACATCCAAAAAACTAACCCTAGGAGATGAAGCGACAAAAGTCATGTGGGCCCCGTTTGGGTAAGTTAGTACACCAACTTCTTGGGGTCGTAACTTTTGCATACGATCTTTGTTTTAGGCGCATGATAGCCCATTGGAAAGTTATATCCAAGGAATACACATGTTTCCTGTGGCGATCCCTACACATATTAATTGTGGCGAGCCCTAAAAACATTGTTTAGGGCCTCAAAACGGCCCTAGAAGTCAGGGACCCAAAAACTAGGGGAAAACTTCCAAAATGAGCCAGTTGGAATAGGTGGGAGGCTACCAAAATCCATCTGGATCAATCCTCCCCCCTTAGGAATCAATGGTATCCATTTTTTTGAGTGCCCCCATTAGATGAGGAACTTTGTGCTGAATTTGGCCCCAGGTGAGCCACTTTCCTTGGTGTAGGAGCTGCCCTGCTTTGACAATTTGATAAAGTTGGATCCTTTGTTGGTGAGTTCCCTTGAACTGTTTTTCCACAATATGATCATTAGATGCTTGTTGTATGTATTTGGGGTTGAGCTCTATTGGTGTCAATTGTTCTTCTATCTCTGAGGTGTCCAATAATGGTGGGAAATAAAGTTGAAGGAGATCCACATTGAACATTGGGTGTAGGACAAGGAAAGGAGGAATATTGAGCTCAAAAGAATTATCACTCACATCCTTGGTGATGGTGAATGACCCATAATGGAGTGGGAGAAGCTTCTGATGGGGTCCGATAAGGCATTATTTTTACAAATGCAACCAAACTTTGCCGCCCACCTGGAACTTATGTGGCACCCGGTGTTGATCATGGTGTTGCTTGTACTTTTCATTGGACTTCTGTAGGATATCATGAACCTGTTGGCAGATGTGTTGGATCCGCTCAATTAATCGAGTGGCTTTTTCAGCTTCATTTGGAGTAGGAGATGATTCATTCGAGGTGACCACAAGGGGTATTGAAACATCTATGGGACCCAATGGTTGGAATCCCAACCCCACCTGAAAGGGGTTGTGGCTAGTTGAGCTATGTAGGGATTGGTTGTAGCTATGTTGGACATACAAAAGTCTATCATCCCATGTGCGAGGGTGATTGGAATTATAAATGCGCAAGATATTCATGATCATTAGATTTAAGACCTCGGTTTAGTCATCTGTCTGGGGGTGGGAGGTTGTGGATTTGTTGAGCTTGGTGTCTAGCAGTGACCAGAGACTCAACTAGAATGTGCTAAGAAATCCATTGTCCCAATTTGAGACAATGGTTTGTGGGATTCCAAAATGTACCTAGACTCGTTCAAAGAAGAGCTTAGTAGAGGCCTCTACTATGATGCTCTTCTTGTAGGAGGCCAAAATCTCCATCTTAGAAAAGCAATCAACAACCATAAAAACACATTCATTTCCTCACTTGGTGGACAGGAGGCTCGACATGTATTCCATGGAGATGGATTCCCATGGCTTGTCAGGAGTAGGCAGAGGGGTTTACAGGCCCTGTTTCTTAGCAGTTGGTTTGGCAATAGCGCAGGCATTATAGGACCTGATTTACTTGTTTACCTCCTATTGAAGTTTTGGCCAGTATAAATGATTATGCAACATTGCCACTGTTTTTTCGATGACGAAGTGTCCTTTCACCCGACTGTAGTGGGATTCCTAGATTAGCTATGCTCGCTCGCTTGATTGAACACAGATATGGCCTAGACGGCACAACAAGCCATCCTGAAGATGGAAATTAGTGACAACTGCATTTGCGCCCAACATTTGGTAGGTGGTGGCAAATTCTGGGTCTGTATCAGAGAGTCGGGGCCATCTAGAGGTCTCATGGCCACAAGAGTCTAGCATTGTGGTGAGTGTCATGACTGGCAGTCTGCTAAGGAAATCAATGATGCAGTTGGTGCTTCATGTTTTATACTTGATGTTGAGGTGGAACTGCTACAAGTATGTGGACCACTTCTGATGGCAATCATTCTCTAATTTTCCTTATGTCTGCATAAACTGCAATGGCTTATGATCAATGTGGATGACTTTCACCTTCCCAAGAATGTAACGTCTCCATTGGAAATAGGCTTGCACAATGGAGTACATTTCTTTTTCATAAGTAGGGTACTTACAAACAACATTTGATAGTGTCTCACTATGATAGTCCACGGGGTGGTTGTGCTGAGTGAGAACGATGCCCACAGCATAGTCTAAAGCATTTGTCTCGATCTCAAAGGGTTGTTGTAGGTCCAGTAGTGAAAGTACTAGGGCTGAGCACAAGCACTGCTTCAAATCATCAAATGCTTGTTGTTGGGACTAGCCCCACACAAACTTCTCCTTACCACCACCCCTAGTTACTTGCCTGAGGGCCCATGCAATATGGGAGAATCCCAACACAAACCTACGATATAAATTGGCAAGGCCCAAGAAGCTCTAAAGATCAGTGAGTGTGGTTCGGGTGAGCCAATCATGGATGACTTGGATCTTGGCTAGATCCACATGTACACCATGTTGGTCAATGATGTAACCTAGCTAATGGACCTTGTCCCTGTTGAAGGAGAATTTTTCCAGGTTGGCGTATATCTTTTGTTCTCGCAAGGTGTGCAGAACCTACTAAATATGTTGTAAGTTTTCTACCCGAGTCTTGTTGTAAATGAGGATGTCATCCAGATACACCACTACAAAAGTATTGGTAAATGGTTGCATGATATTGTCCATCATCCTCATGAAAGTGGCTAGAGAATTTTTCAAGCCAAAGGGCATGACCAACCATTCAAAAAGACCTTCCTTTGACTTGAAGGCGATCTTCCATACATCTGTATGTTCTATCGAGACCTGGTGGTAACCAGACTTCAGATCAATCTTACTGAAGTATTTGGCCCCCATGAGCTAATCATGGAGGTCATCGATTCAGGGAATTGGGTATCAGTTTCTGAATGTGATTTTATTCAGGGCTTGGTAATCAATGCAGAGTCGTCAGGTTCCATCTTTATTTTGTACCAACACGATTGGGCTCTCACAAGGTGATGAGTTGGGACGGATGTGCCCCTTGTGGAGCAGTTCTTGGACCTGTCTCTTGATTTCCTCATTCTCTAACAGAGAGCGACGATAGACTGAGCCATTGGGAAGCGGTGCAACGAGGGTCAGATCGATGGGGTTCTTGACTTGACAGTGCAGAGGTACACCGGTAGGTTAGGAGAAGATATCTAAGTATGCTTCCATGACCTTATCCAGTTTCTTATGCTGTGTGGATAGGTCAGTCGCGGAGACCCTGGATGTGGCTGTGATATTTCGCTCATTCTGAGAGAGAATCACGAAGAAGACAAACTTCTCCATCTGAGAGATGACCTTCGTTCATTTCTTAGAAGAGATAAAGGAAATAACATTAGGTGGGACTGCCTTCGATATCCTGTACAATTTCTTGTTCAAAATAATAATAACACTGTGAGGCCTAGACTCATACAAATCATGGTGTTTCCATAAATATGGTTGGCCCAAAAGAACATTGCAAAATTTGAGAGGGGAAACATCACACAATACCTCATCTTTGAAGTGCTTGATGTTGTATGACAGACTACATTTTTGGCTAAAGCGGATGTCGCTTCCTTGGCGGAGCCATCCGATCATGTAGGGATACAGGTGCAGCATTGTCGGAAGGGTGAGTCGCTTGACAACCTCTGTTGAGATGAGGTTCTATTGGCTACCGCTATCAACGATGAAGTGCAACGGGGTACCCTTCACCCACATCTGTGAATGAAAAAGGCATTCTTTTTCCTCTTGCTCGTTTGGTTCACCAGGCTAGAGATTGGTGGTAGCAATGGTAGCACTAGTTTCTGCATCAATGATTTGTCTCCCCCTTTTTGGTTCTGACTCAAAGTCAAAACCCACATCTGATTCAGAGGCTTTCACCTCAACCACCATTGACTACTTTGAGTAGAAATCAACAGTATTATGCTAGGGGCTCTTATGGAAGTCGCACCACTTCCCAATATATTTCTTTGTCTTTCTCGTGTCCTTCTTTGCTTGTGGCTTGGACTGGTTTTCTTGAAGCGATTTTTCTTTACTATGTCATTTTTTCTACGGGTTGGGGCCACCCTTTCCTGGCTTTTGTTGTGAGGGATTCCCAAGCCCAAATTGTTGCATCTTTTGTTTGAGCTTCTGCTCAATTTTGATGGCATATTGGTAGGCCGCACCCAAGGATGAGATGTCCAGAAACTCCATTTCAGCCTAGATGTATCTATGCAGACCGTCGTGATACTTGAGCACCAGATGTCGCTCAGAATATTTGATACCCATCTTGGTGTGCAAGGTATGGAAGATATTTGTGAACTTGGGCATTACTTGGTCTCTTTCCTGCCGCAGTGTGGTCCATTTTGTATACAGGTTGTCATAACTTCCAACGGGCTAATATTGTTCCTTAATAGCATCCTTGAAGGACTTCTAGGTAACCGCGACTGTAAATAATAAGGGTTCCTTTGTTTCTTTCTGCTCACAGAAAGTTTCCCACCAATATTTGACATGGGGAATAGCTTTGAGGAACACAAAAGTAATATTTTCTCTATTCAAGAAGTTATGGACAGAGAAATACCCTTTTAGCAGATTCAACCTCCAAGAGATTTGAACCTTGATCGATAGCCTTACATGCCACCATCTTCACTATTGAATCACAACATCTTCACTATTGAATCACAACCTCATTGGCAGTGTTTTTATGTTTTGAAACAATGTATCCAAGTTTTTTTTTTTTTTTTGAAATAAAACATCCTACACATACATATGTTATCATATAATTATGTTAAATTACATTTCAAATTCGATGTAAAAGACCTTGATATTTTATACACTAGTACAAAAAGATATTTAAAATTTAGACACATTGGACACTATCACTAAGACTCTTCCTTTGGCTTATTTGAACTTTGAGGAAAAAGATATTTAAATTGCTCATGTAGACAAAGTGGAAAATGAGAGAAACAAAAGTTTTACATCTCGTTATTTTGAAAATGCTAGATGTTGGTAGAGCTTAAAAAACATTTTTACAAGATTATAGATAAGATATCAAATTTATTATTGAACGTGACAATAGATAAATATGGATAGGGAGGCATCGAATACATGTGATGAGTTACAACAATAGTTAAAGATTCTAAAATAGCTAGGTTAATAGCTAATGGAGCATGTCATGAGGTAGTTAAGGAAACTTTCCACAGAGTTCCATTACGATTGGCTCTGTGAATTTCTATGGGCACAAGCCTATCAAGTGTGAATTGGTTTCTAGATGACTATTGACATTGTAATAAAGCACTCAAGAAACCCGTGGCAATGTAATAGTTCTTTTTAATAATCATATAAGAAGTGAAAAGAGTTTTTTAAGCTTATAGTAGTTGGTGCTAGATTATTATGGATATTCTATGGAAAATGATAGTTGATATTGGCATAAGATAGTGTTATGTTTTTAATTATTGTTTATTACATAAAATTTATATTTATATCCGTAAAATATTCTAACACTATACATTTTAATAGCGCCCCATCACACCATAAAAAAAAATTAAGTTATTGTTTTAAGGAAAAAAAATAACAAGTATTGTATAAATTCCAACGTATTATGATAGTTGTACTAATGGGAATGTATAAAGAAAATAAACTTTTCACTAATAAAAATGAAAATGTATAAAAAAATAAGATTTTTACTAATAAAATAGTTGATTGGTTGCAAAATATTAATAATTGATAAAATTTAAAATTTTAAAAAAATAATATTTTCACTAACAAAATAGTTGATTGGTTGTAAAATATTAATAATTAATTATGGAAAGAGTATATGCAAGACTTTATTTGATATTTTCATTAAATTAATTTTTTTTTTTTAGTGTTGTGAAGGTATAATGTTAAGTACATAAAACACATTTACATTCAGCAAGGGTTATGTGGCTCTCGCTATCCTTAAAAAATAATACTTCCAACTTCAATTTCAGGACATTTAAACAAAGATGGGAATCTTTCATTTATTGGGCACATATACTCTTATATATGGATCCAAGATTTATGAACCATAGCCTCGACTAGTAGACCATAGAAAAATACAGAGGGTACTTGTGTCGATGTTGTTCAAACACATTCATTCTAAGAGATCAATGTCTCATGCCATAGTTTTTCTAGAGATTGATATTGTCCCACTTATTGGTTTGGGAATATTCTAGGTGGTGATGATGATACATAGGCTTGGGGTGATGGCCAACTCCCAATTCGGTCGCCTTAGGTATCCATATATAGCTCTCGTGTCCTCTATACAACAAACAAAATGTGGGCTATAAATTTGTTTGGTATGTTGAAGCCTCTTCATTGTTATGTCTAGTTGATCTCGATATTCATAATTCACCTCCTCACTCATTCTTGATGGATTATCTAGACCTTTCCAAGAGAAAGATAACAAGGGAATTCAAGTTTAGATCCATAGTATACGTGGTTGGAGCCTAGAGAACCACTTTCCTTGAATCTCCATCACTACTCTGGTTTATATCTTCACTTCAGGGATGGACTCATCAAACCTCCTAGGTACACTAGACTCTAGTGGCTTTGCAATATGAGAGTTCCTATGTAGTACTTAGACTCTATCCCCATAAATTTCACATTAATATAGACCACCATTTTCACCAAGAGAATGGTACCAGTCAAATTTGTTATTTAGATCCCAAAACTAACAATCATCTGTATTTAGATGCTCCCACTACAAGGAGAACACCTTCTCGCGGAGGTTTTTAGTGTTACAAAAATTGGAAAAAATTTCAAAAAAAACTTCACTACAACCTCCTCTATTGACTGCGAGCATTTTAACGAATGTTTCATATAACTAAAAAAAATCATGCAGGTGGAGGTTGTAGCGGAGGCTTTTTTTTTAATGTTTTTATTGTCAAAATGCATCTGTGCGCTCTTAACCAACCTCCCCTGGTGCGTTCATATAAGAAAAACACATCGATACACTCTTAATCAACCCACCTCAATGCGTTAATATAATACAAACACATCATTGTGTGTATAATTATTACGCATCGGATCACCTTTTTCATTGTATGCAGATCATTGATGCTCTTATAATTTCTACACAACAGTTTCGCATTGTTTGTGTAATAAGCATCGGTGCTTTTTTGTTTTTGTACGCCCCGATGAGTTTAAGTTATAGTGTGCCCTAGTGCATTTAAGTTATCCTAATCCCTGGTGCAATTAATATAACATGCACCTTGATGCTTGTATAATTAGTACGAATCACTGTTTATATTACCATGGGAATCGAAGGGTAGTGAAATTTCGAATATTCGAGGTGAGATGTTGGCACCATTATTTTTACTAAGTTTTGGTGCGTATATTATACTAAAAGAATAGGTGCATACATTATATTTATATCCCTAGTGCGTATAATAAAAGTAAAGCACCGGTGCGTACATTATATTTAGTGTTCTGGTGTATATTTTAAACATGAGCATCGTAAAATTTTGAAACGATAATTATTATTGTATGTTATGTCGTTTACGGAACAATGTTTTTCTCTCAATAGTTCGTAGTAGTGAATTATTATAATTAATGGGAATTGTTGCATATGACGCCTCAAAACACACCATCTAATGAGTTCATAAGAATACAGTGCACTGATATGTACATATTTTAATTTTTTTTTTTCACAAATTGTCAATTAATCATCTCAAAATCAATTTTTTTTTATAATAATATTGTTTTATATTTTTGTTATTACATTTTAATATAATGATTGCATTAATGTATTATACAATCAATTACACCTCCCTTATTTGTAGCAATGTAAATCATCCACATATTAATTATTCAACAACGCAACATTTTACAACATTCGAGAAAACAATAAAATAAGAAACTCAGTTTATTATATATGAATAAGAGACCCATTGTCATACAAAAAGGGACAAGGTAAAGGTCCACAATAATCAAATTGCAACCAATATGTAATTGTTACACTTATTGGTAACATGTCCTCGTGCAATTGGGACAATATATTGAGTACATTAAATAAAATCCCTGATTTCCAGAGACAAATATTCCAAAACATACAACTTGCAGTAACATTCATTTATATTTATTTTCGTTCATTAGTTGAATTGTTGTCATCGCTTGAATTTTGTGCATGTCTCATTTCTTCATCATTTGTTGGTGATATTGTATGTTGGTTATTTAACCTAATGTTTTCTTGATCGGCTTGTTTTTAATGTTCTGCCTCTTCATCTTCCATATACAAACATAGAAATAAATTGTAATAAGTATATCTACATTTATATATAGTATAATATACATGATTGCATAAATAAAAAAACATACCTTAGCACCAAGTATTTCATAAACAACATACATCATTTCGTAGCCATGTGTCATGCCTTCTCTCAAAATCTCCTATGTTGGTTGCATTCCATACTTTGTTTCATGCATGTATAATACGTCATGACAAAGCACAACTGATATAGTTAATATAAAGGTTTCTTGTTGTTTCATTAATTATAAAACAAGGGAAGTTAAACAACATAGCTACTTACAAATTTTTCAATTAAACTTTCATACTTCAACATATACTCGCAACCCATACTTAACCCAATGTTTATCAATTCATGGGTTGGCTCCTCTTTGTATGTTAGCACATATTAGAAGACATTCATGGACAAGTGTAAATTAATTATTTAAATATAAAGATCACATCAAACATGAAATCTTAAGTAAGGTTCAAAACATAAATATTCAAAAAGTTTACGATCAACCATTTTACTCATTGTCATCATGTCTTATGTGTTGAATGGGTTCTATTTTTTTTTTCTTTTTTGCAACAAAACAATTGAAAATTAGTATTTCATGTGATAATTAAATTCAATGTAAAAAAATTATTCTGTGTTCTCGGTGCAACTCTAAGTGTGAACTAAAAAGATTAGGTTCTGGAGTAACTGCAGGCTAGGATTTGGAAGTCACGGCCACAACAAAGAACAACATGAGTACCAAGGGGGGCAGTAATGGAACCCCCTCATACAAGCAAGTAGTGGTAGACATAGGGAAAGGGCCACGAGGCGTGAGTTTCAAAACGCCAATGACAAGAACCTCGGGTTTAGAATCAGAAAAGAGTCAGGAAAGCAATCAGGGAAAAAGTGATCGCATGGGGGCAGAAGCCAGAGAAACTTAGAAGGATGCATAAACCAAAAACAACAATGATACCCAAGGTAATACTGGAAGATCTACAAATGAAACTCTACAGGGACCAGATGAAGACGCATGCACTAATATGCAATTTTATGGGCTTGTGGCCCACAGAAAGAACATTGTGCAATTGGATTAAGTATCAATGGAAGCCAAGCAGAGAAGTGGACCTACATTTGGGCTCGAAAGGATTCTTCACAGTAGTATTCATGAACCTAGAAGATAGGGATAAGGTCTTTGATGGGGGGGCATACTTCCATGCCTCAATAGGACTATACATGCGACCATGGAAGGAAAAATTCTCCCCAGTGAAAGAAACTCTCAAAAATGTACTAGTCTGGCTGAGAATTTACTCCTTGCCATTAGATTACTGGCTACCTTCCACCTTCGAAGCAATAGGGAAAAAATTGGGAAAATACATGAAGACATCTGAAGCAACCCTAAAAGGGAGATATACATCCTATGAAAGAATCTTCATAGAGATAGATGTGTCGGGGGCGCTCCTAGAAGCCATAAGCTTGGAATTAATGGATGAAGAATGGATACAAAACATTGACTATGAGTAGATCCCCTTTAGATGAAAAATATGTCATGAACATGGACACCTAATCAGAGAATTTCCTCTCATTAAAAAACAAGAAGCAGAAAACACCAAACTACAGCAAGACAAGGATGGATTTATAAAGTCGAACCAAAGAAAAAGAGCTAACAAGAAATAGAGTAAAACCCTAGCAGGGAGCAATCCAGTGGCTAGGAATAGAACAAAAGGATGGTACAAGACCAACAAAGGGGAAGAAGGAGGAAAGGACAAGGAAAAAGTAAAGAAACCAGGGATCAAGAAACAAATGAGTACATGGATAGCCCAAGAAATAAGATGGGACGGGGGGGTAGCACAACTTCTATGGACGGAGAAACCAAAGATGCCAACACCCCCATGCAAGAGGCAGATGGAGACGCAAAAATGACTCCAAGCAAGGTAGGAACAGAAGATCCCGATCTTAGAGACATTGTGGAAAGGAAAGGGATAGATCTCCCAAACATATTGGAGCAATGGAAAAGGTAGGGTGTAGATAATGTACCAATGGAGCAACTAGACAGCATCTAATACCTCTTCCTCCTAAGGGAGGAAGCCAAATCCAAAGGGCTCAAGTGCATGTAAGTTTTAAACCTGCGAAGTAAAGCAATGCATATATATTCTTAAGCAATACATAAATTAATCAATGGCTCATACACAGAATACACAGAGATCTTTACCGGAAACCCTCAACCGGGAAAACCTTTCTTTTTCATTATATCGAATTTCACCATTCGCCATACAATATTTACAATTTTTTTAGGTATTCCGTAGATACCAAAACCCTAATCCCTTAATCCGGGATTAATTTACAAATCAGCTAAAAATAGCAAAATCCGCTAAAAATAGCAAAAAATCGCCCAAAAAAAAATTTTGGGGCGTTGCCCCGAACGCTCCGCGTAACCAGGGGGGGGCATACCTGCCCCCCCCTGGGACCCCCCTAGGAAAGCGCCCGGCGCACACGACAGAACCCTAGGTGAAGGGGTCGTCAGACGCAGTCATCGTATCTGACGCACCCACACACACACACATGCAAAGAATATAACACATACCCAACAATGCACACACTGGGAGATAAGACACCTAAAAATCAAAGCAGGTGATGGACAACCACAACTCTCACCCAAGCAGACGAGAAGGGAAAAAGGTAGGAAATCAAATAGCGTAGCACTACAGGAACTAGGAGCTTTGCTGATAAACTCAGGTGATATCAAAAAGCTCTTTCCCAACTCCCCCCCACATTTTTAAATGAATATTATATCATGGAATATAAGAGGCCGAAACAACCCATGAAAACAGTGAATCCTTAAAAATAGACTTAGGAAGGAACAACCACACCTCTGTTTCATTCAATAGACAAAATGCACTATAGACATAATGGAAACAATGAGCAAAAAACAATGGAGCAAGTACAAGATGTTGGTTGTCGAAGGACAGCAGATGGAAGGAGGTATTCTCACCTTGTGGAATCGACAAGTGATAAACCTAATAGTAGTCGAGGCTACCAGACACACACTTTCAGTTAACATGCAAATCATTGGTAATATGGAGATGGTTCTGTGCACTAACATGTATGGACCCCAGATGTTAGAGGGAAAGAGAAGAATGCTTCTAGACTTAGAAGACCTAAAATCTCGATCCATCAACCTCCATTAGATCCTGGTAGGGGACTTCAACATCATCACATCACTTGCATAGAAAAAAGGAGACACCAAGAGACTGGATAGAGATGCAGAAGAATTCTCAACGTTCATAGACACAACAGAGATGGTGGACATCAGAACTAATAATGGACAGTTCACTTGGAACAATAAACGAATAAACCAACATCAAGTCATGACAAGACTAGACACATTCTTGGTGTTGGAGTCCATCATTATGCAGGGGTTAACCGTAGACTGTAGCATCCTTCCCCGGGGGGTTCTGGTCACTAGCCAGTCCAACTAGAAGTAGACTTCCAAACCTCCCCGAAGAATAGACCCTTCAGATTTCAGAAATTCTAGATAGAACACCCCACCTTCAAGGAAAACATCAACCAGTGGTGGCAGGAGGAACAACCAGAGCAAGGGACAAGGATGTTCAAACTCTATAAAAAATTAAAGTACATCAAACATAAGCTCAAGGAGTGGAACAAGGAAATCTTTGGGAACATAAACCAAGAGAAGAAAAATATTGAACACAGAATGAGAAAACTCCAGGAAGTATGCATAGCAGAGGGCTATACAGAGGATCGGAAAAAGGAAGAGACCCAAATGACCCAGGAATGGGAGGCAAGACACCGGCAAGAATAAATTCTATGTTTCCAAAAGTCCTAAATCAGATGGCTAAAGGAAGGAGAGAGGAACACCAAGTTTTTTCATAGAACAACCATGGCCAAAAGAGCCCACAACAAAATCCTGAAAATTAAGGATCGAGATGGGATCGAGAGAGAATCCCACAAGGATATTGAAAATACTCTGGTAAGTCACTTCCATGGGATAGCCCAAGAACCCAACAAAGACCAAACGAAGGTCATCCAAAGGATAAATCAGCACATCCCTCGTCTAGTCATAGAGGAACAAAATAACAATCTAAACAAACCCATTGCTAAGGAGGAAATTGATCAAGTGATCCATGATATGCCCAATGGGAAATCCCCAGGTCCAAATGGTTTCACAGTGAAATTCTTCAAAGCCTATTGGGAATTGGTCAAACATGATGTTTATAGGGTGTTGAAGGGCTCTAGACGATCGGCCTCCATCATAAAAGCACTAAATGCCACAATGATTACTCTAATTCCCAAATAAAATGAAGCAAGGACTGTCGATCGGTACAAAACTATAGCTTTATGCAATGTGGTTTACAAGATAATTTCCGAAGTCATATCCAATAGATTAAAACCCCTCCTACCCACACGAATTTCACAAGAACATATGGTCTTCGTGGAAGGAAGACAAATCATGGACAACATCATCTATGCCCATGAACTAATCCACATCCTGAAAATCCAAAGGAGAGGGGGGATGATAATACAACTTGACCTATCAAAATCCTATGACAAAATTAACTGGCACTACATGGTCAAGACTCTAGAAGATTTTGGTTTCACCCAACATTGGATCAACTGGATTGTCAGCCTAGTCTCAATGGCAAGCTACTCGCTCCTAATAAATGGAGCCCCAACCAAACCTTTCTATCCTATGAGAGGCATCAAACAAGGAGACCCTCTTTCCCCCTTCCTACTCATTTTGATGATGGAAGGTCTCAGCCGAAGCATAAAAAGTGCAACAGCAGTAGGAGAAATAACATGCATCAAACCTTTTGAAAACTATCTGACTTCCACACACCAACAATTCATGGATGACACCTTACTCCATGGCACACCCACGATCAAGGAAGAAAAATCCTATAAAATAATCTTAGAAGAGTTTGGGGAAGCCTTGGGAGCTGAGATCAATCACTCAAAATCTATGATCTATTTCTTCAACACCAACCCTGCAATCCAAAGAAACCTGGCAAATATTTTGGGATTTGAGCGCAAAACACTCCCAACCAAGTACTTGGGCATCCCCCTGACAAACAGGGAATACAAAATGGCAACATGGGAAGGAGTGATCAACAAGCTACAAGAGAGGGTGAAAAAATGGATGTACAGATCCCTCAACATAGCGGGGAGACTCATTTTGACCAATACGATTCTGCAAGCAATTCCAACCTATATGATGTCTATATTTACCACCTGAAAAGGGATATTACAAAAAATAAGAAACATCCAAAGGGACTCCCTTTGGTAAGGAGCGGAAACAAAGAAGAAATGGGCCCTGGTGGACTGGGAGAAGGTATGTAAACCAAAAGGCAAAGGAGGCATGGGGCTACATGACCCACAAGTAACCAACGAAGCCTATGGGGAGAAACTCTGGTGGCGATGGGTCAAAGAAAATTCTACACCATGGGTAAAACTCTGGAAGGCCAAGTATGCCTCGGACATAAACAACCAGGACAGAATCCTCTTTAGGGGTAGTAGGGAGGGATAAGCCATTTGGAGTCTAGCTTGGTGCAACAAAATCTGGATCCAAACACACAACTTTTGGGAAGTAAGGAATGGTAAAACAACCAAATTCTAGGAGGATGCATGGAAACAGAAACCCAGAATGGAAAATCTAGACAGGGAGGAACTCCAGCAGGACATGTTCATGCAAGGCAAAACCAAAATCTACCACTACTTGAAACAAGAAACAAAGTGCAATAGATGGAGAATCTTGGACAATCTCAGTTCGCAAAATAGAGACCGGACTGCAACAATCATGAAAGAGGTGGAGGAGGAACTGAGGAAAATAAAACTGGCAGTCTCGGAAGAAGAGGACAAACTTATATGGGGCCAAAAAAATGGCAAGGAATTCAACTTGAAAGAATCCCAACATTACATCGCAGACCAGGACCAATAAGATCTAGCACAACAATGGGATAAGCTTTGGAACAACCCCCAATGGCCAAAAATAAAAAATTTCAAATGGTTAATACTTCACAATCGAATTCTAACTTGGGAAAACTTAAGGAAAAGGGGATTCATTGGCCCATCACGATGCCACCTCTGTCAAACTAAGGAAGAAACAACGAATCATCTCCTTGATGAATGTAACTATACAAAAGGGATCTGGGACTGGGCGGTAGGTATATTTCGACAATCCAATAGGATCTAAGGTAACACCTATGCAACTATTAATACCTGGAATGAGAATTACAGCGAAGATGAAGAGGTGAACCTATGTTGGACTCTCATTCTGGGGATTATCATATGGTAAATATGGAAAGAAAGAAACCAACGCATCTTCCGGAATGAAAGCCAACCTGAAGGGAAACTCAAGGAAACAATAATCTCTCGGATAAGAGAAATAGTGCAGAGCCACAACTGCCTGATGATAAGAGCGCAACTCGCAGGCCATGACTCTCGAGTCCTAGAATATTTCCATTTAAAATACGAGCACAACCGCACTCAAGCAAGGCGGCTACCGCAACTCCAAATAGGTGAGCGCAACTGGAACCCCCCTCCAACAGGGCCCCTCAAGTTTAATTTTGACGAGGAAGCAAAAGGAAACCCAGGTATGAAAGGAATGGGAGGGGTAATCAGGGATAGTGACGGAAACATAATCTGGCTATACATGGGGAGTATGGGAAACTTAACCAACAACATAGCGGAGTTCGGAGCCCTAGAGATAGGCCTCGAGATTCTAAGCCGTGAAAGGATGAAAAATGCCATCGTGGAAGGTGAATCCAAAATTATTATAAACACAGTGAAGAGCCTCCAAAATGGCACCAGATTGGGCAAGATTCAGAGGCACTGGCGCTTGGCACACTCCCTGCAAAAAATCCAGGAGCATCTGCAAACGATGAACACAGTGGAGTTGCGCTGGGTTAGCAGGTCAGCGAATGGATTGACTGATAGAATCACTAACGAGGGGGTTAGCAAGGAAGGACCAGAGCTAGACACTACCTGGAGTAACATCCCAAATGGGCAATTCAGAACAGACTGCATCCAACTAGCGACAAAGGACCGTGATGGTAGCCAAAGTATGGAAGGTCACATCAAGGAAGGAGGCACAAGGCCAACTGGTAGGCATGAAGGATCCAAGCAGAATCTGACTGCCCAACACTCGACCACAAGTTACAATGTAGACTCAGAACACACAACAGACAGGGGTACGACACCATAGTCATGTCAATAGGAAGAAGTACAGAGGTAGAACATGGGAAAGTATTGATAGCGTTCAGAAATCCGCAAATGATGATAGGAAAAAGATGATACCATGGACCAATATGGATACACCTTACCCAAGCATAGATTCGGGGACTAGCACAGTTGGTGGTACAACGAACAAGGGCAACGGACGACACAGGGTTTACGAACGAGCCATAATGATCACACATACCGAGATAGGGAAAAATGATGGGAAGGCTCACCTATATGGGAATACCATGAATGCTAGGACGATCCCGCAGTTGGGGAAATCCCATAAGAGCAGAGGCACCAGGAATAGATACAGACAGGAAAAGAGCAACTACAGGAGCTACCACAAAAACAAGGGTTGTGTAGATAGGAACAGGAGGAGAAACCAAGGAAAAAACTACCACAAACCAATCGGGATGGTACGTATGGAGAGAACTCGCAACAAGAGAAGCCTCCAGGGGAAAGAACCTCTGACAAGCCCTCGGAATATTACAAGGATGGAGCAAGTGGCCAGAGACGCCAAGAATACCTTTCATACACTGGTAGAACCAAAAGGAAAACCAACCATCACCAGATGGGAGAAAGAAATCAATGCTAAATGCAAGGGTAAATCTTGGGAGGAACTGATTCAGGAAGCAGACTGGATCAAGGACCCAGGGGCTATGCAGCCCAAAGAAACCCTCTACCACAAAACGGTGGATATGGTGTGGCGAACAAAGATGTTAATAGGCAAGGTGGGCACTGAAAGTAAAGATGCCAACCAGAAGGATAACAAGAACCACAAAAAACTGCTAAAAGAGATCCCGATTCACCTCAGCAACCTGGAAGCAAGCACAAAATGGCTAGCTGAGGACCAGAGGGACCAAAAAGAGAAGATGGATTGAATGGTAGCCCAATTCCACCTATACTTGCAATATATCCATCACATGGACATCACACCAGCGGACGGGAATGGAGCACCATCCCGTATCAGAAAGACTCATACAGTGGTCCAGAAGGAAGAGAACAAGGATAGGGAGGATGAAGGAAAGAAACACATTATCATCCTAGACTATCACATGTTCAGCCAATGGTCAAGTCATGTTTCTCAACAAAGGGTCAGCCTCAATTTATGTGGTGTTTTTTTTTGTGTGTTTTTACATATATGACTTTTTTTAGTTTTTCAAAACTGGATATGGTAGGACTGGGTCGGTTTCCCAAGGTGGAGGTCTAGTCATACCCCTCTGCTATCCCAAAAAACGCAACTCTGGAACCCCTGGTCTAGCTTCCCTTTGGACAAACCATGAAGTCCCTCCCTTTGTATCATAATCTCTTTTAGTAATACAGGAACCTATACTCACTTACAAAAAAAAAAGATAATTAAATTTAATGTACATAAAAGAATAAATAAATAATTACATACCTATGATACACATTGTAGTTGGGATGGATCCTCTTGCAATTGTGTTCATTTATTTTACAATCTTCTTCTACACTTTTTTGGACATCCCTACCGACATGTATTGGTTTTCCCCTTGTTTTTCCTTTGGAATTTTCAAAATCTTCCTAAAAACCAAAAAAAAAACTAAGAATCATCAAATATAAAAATTACATAATTTTTTACAAAATAAGATATCGGTGCATATAGTAACCTAATACGCAATGGGGCATCAACCATATTTAATTGCACTGGTATATTATAATAGTGTCGTTGTGAAATTGAAAATGTTTTACAATTTTTTGTATTCAGTCGGTGCTTTATGAATTAAGAAAAGCACAGCTTCCTAAGTATTGTTTATTACGCATCTTTGACCTGTGAACAAATTTAAGACATGGTGGTTTCCATACAAAAAACAATATTATTTCCATTTTAAACTCAACGATGTTCTTTTTTTTAAAATGCACCCCGATGCTTATATATGTACAATATGCATCGTCGACCGTGAAAAGTTTTTTTTTAATACTATTTCTAATTTAAATTAAGTAGTGTTGTTGACATGAAAATATGCATCAATGCTCTTCTTATGTACAGAGTACACTGCTAACCACTAAGGAACTTAAAAAAAATAAAAATAGCAACAGTATGGTTTGGTATCCAATGCAATGAGTGGTTTCATTGCAATAGATAGGAAATGCCCCATATATAAATAAACAAACCCTATAAAACAAATTCTTAAAAAAAATATTCTTGTGAAATATAGAAAGGGAAAGCAAAAAAACAGTGAGGAAATTAGGGCTTCCAATACTAAAGGTAACTATGAAACATTTTTCTTGTTTGGGAATGCACTGAAAATTGTTTGAATCAAATAGGGGGGAGATTAAGATGATTAATAGAATTAAATCATATATCTGAAATTTATCCTCTGCGGATTTGTATGTGATCTACGGTAATCTGTTTCAAATTTGGCTCTTCAAAAAAAATTCACCCACTCCAAAGTCTACTAATAAATCTTTGTTGCACAAATCTCCCTTTTAAATTTTGGCAAAAAAATGAAAGAATGAATAGGTTTTTCATTTATAAACACAAAAACTAAAATTCTCACTCATTTTTTCATTATATATTTCAGTGTATTGATGATAAATATGTGCATTGCTTTTTTTGTAACTTACCTTTTTGGTACCCTATATAGTGAGTAGTGCACCTGTGTGGTGTGTACGTATAACACATTGAATTAATTTTTGTAATAAATTTCAACGCATTGATAGTAAGCGCGTGTTATTTTTCTAACTTGCTTCAATCAGTGCACTATATAGTTAGAAATGCACCAATGCATTGTGTAAGTAATAACGCATCGACAAACAGTTTAATTTGCAAAATAAAAATGCAAACATCTGCATTTAAATTTTTCAAAGGTTTTTTTTTTTGCAGAGGTGATAACATAGATCAGTCTTCGGTGCTTCTCTCAATTAAATGCACCTATGTGTGTTTTTTGTCACAAGGAAATTGTGCATATGTATATGATTAAGTGCACCGTTAATTTATAAATTTATTTGAAATTCTATTTGAAGTTAGATTGTTCTATGTTTCCCAAGATGACAGTTTTGGCTCAAATTCAGGGAAAAAGGAATTATAATATCAAATGGTCAATTTTGTAGATTCCAACTCATTCCATATCATTGAAATTCATTCAAGTTGTCTCTCTTTGATTACAGTACATGTATATTTTATCTATAATTCATTTATAACATTGAATTTATGTTATGTATGCAGGTGCAATTGAATAATTGTTCATTGAATTTTGCAAGATCAAGATTCAGGATCGAGTTCAAATGTGCAAGATATTCCAGTAGTCCCAAAATTCTACAAGCTCTTATTAGGAGAAAGATATTGCAAGTAGATGTTTGATGAAAATAGATAGTTTCTTTACCCTATCAATCATAATATGTCATCTTCCAACAACCATCCTGGGTCAACGGTATTACACCGTGAATTGGATCTCTTTTATGTAGACATGTAGGGCATAAGAAAAAGATGATTGACTAATTGTATTTCTAGATTTTGAATGGAACTAATGTAAATGTATTTGTTAATTCAACATTTGTTTTATAAAGTGGTTGGTTGCATGTTTATTATTGGGAAAAAAATTTCCATAATTCTAATAAATGTTTGGTATAATGTTTGAACATATTAAATGTATTGTGTTCCTAATATTATCGATGTAATGTTCAATATTTTTACAATCAAGATTTTGATGACAAGCGACCTGTCTACCATCTACCATTGCACCTCAGTACAATTTCAAGTCACAAGATTGTTGCTAAATGAGCACATCTCGGAGAGGAAGCATGCCGGTTGAAATGACCACCTATTCAATTCCCACTACGTCTTGATTCACCAATTTAAAACCTCTATAGTAACACTAGTTATTCACATGTTGGGGAGGAAGGAAATGATATAGAGGTTGGTATCGATGATTTCTTTCAAAATACCCAAGCCATGGAGGGAATGTTGTTACATGCATTCTAGCAAAATGAGCTAGGGGATGAATCTTATGCCGCAGATACCTTCTTTGAAAGCTTGAAATCTAATTCCACCACCTCTCTCTTTGGTCAAGTACGAGGGTCAAGGTCTACCCAACTAGGGACAATAATGTTATTTTACAACTTGGAAGCAATGTATGGTATGTCAGATGCATTTTTCACGACACTTTTGAGGTAACTAACCCTTAAGTCCCCTAATTTTTTAAGGAATCGTGTCACATAATGAAGGAAGAAAATGGTTGATTTTATTCATGATTAATGACATTGTACATTTACATTTCCCAGTAATTGTAGGTTACTCAAAGATACGGTACTTTTGGGTGATAATGTCTTGCTTGATAATTGCGCAGAGGAAAAAAAAATGTTGAAAATGTTGGGTGTTGAGTACATATCATACCATGCATGTCAAAATGATTGTATTCTATACAGAAAGAAATATGAAAGAAAAGAGATATGTCCAAAATGTGGGCATGATAGGTACCATAAATAAATAAAAAAGGGTAAGGCACATGGTCCTTCTCATAAGATATTGAGGCACGTGCCTATAATTCCAAGGATTCAAAGACTCTTTTGTTGCAAACAATTAGCCATGTTACGGGGGTGGCATGTCTCACATAGAAATGAGCCCAGAGTTATGTGAATAACAACATATTCAATAGCCATGAAGCATATAGAGGATACATGGCCCAATAAATTCAAGGATGAAATACAAATCCTACGATTGAACATAGCGATGGATGGAGTTAACATGTATTCCTTCCAAAACACCAACTATTATTTTTGGCCAGTGGTAGTGATCAATAAAAATACCCCCTCATGGTTTTCCATGAAGAATGAACATCTTATGTTGGCTATTATAGTCTCGAGCATAAGATAAGTGATGAGAATGGATGTCTACCTCCAACCACTGATCGATGAATTTAAGCAATTATGGGAAGGGATACATGTATATGATGTATTAAGAGCCATCCCAATGGAGAGATATTTTATGTTGTATGGAATATATGCATACACCACGCATGATTATTCAAGACTAGGATTTGTTTGTAGTAAGCATGTTGATATATTTGTTTATATCTGTAATGTTCTTTGGCATACTTCATTTGGTGCAACTATATTTTTGACACTAACATGCTTTGTATACGATAACATCATAGATCTTGTAACAAAATGGTATCATGGATGTAAATTTTGTGGACCTTCTATAAAGGATAGGTGGTCCAACCACCTACAAAATCCAATATACTATTGTTCAAGGGTATTCCTCCCAAAAGACCACACTTATAGAAGAGTTGCATCCACTTTCAATGGTAAACCAGAGAGAACCCGGAGACCTAAAATAATGACACTGGTAGATTGGATTAGGGAATATGACACAAAGAAGAGAAGGAAATGGTAGAATTGTTTGATTCAAATGTGGAACCTATGTTCAAAGATCCTGAATATTTTGACACCTATGTTGACAAAATTACCAATGGGATGAAAAGGACATCTGTATTTTATGAGATTCCATATTGGGAACATCTTAAGATTGGCCACTTAGTAGATCCCATGCATATATTCAAAAAAAATTCATATTCTTTATGGAGGCACATATCATCTAATAAAAGAGACATATTGGGTATTAAGAGAGATCTTATTGCTTCAAATACTAAAAATAGACATTGGCCAAGAAAAGAAACTAGAGGAGAGGTTGGTCCCTCTTAGTCTTTTAAAGAAGGTGATGTCCCATGGATTTTGAAGAAAGATTGTATTTCTATGATGAAGGAAGTTATATTAGGTGTGAAGGCACCTTCTTTATATGGTTTGACTCTACAATGTTGCTTCACTATAGAAGGGAATTTTTTCAGGGTTGAAATCACATGACCATATGAACCTTTTAAGGGTATGTGTGTTCAATACATAATTATTCATTTATATTGTTGGTAAAAATATGTTATGCACTCAAAATTTTATGTTAATTAATGATGAGTGTGTCTATTTTATAGTGTCATTATCCTTTTCTCATGCATGGTTGTGTGAACAATGACTTCCCCCAAGACCTATAACATGCCATATCGAAATTATCTACATTTATATGTTGGATCACATCAAAGGAGATTCATATGACTATCATTCCATGTTGGCATCGAGAGAGAGATGAGATTGTTTGTATGTTTGAGAAGGAACTATATAAAGAGTTTTATGGACTTGCAAGCCCATCTTTTAATTCACCTACCTGATGAGGTCGAATTAGTTGGGGTTCTCGCATATCATTGGATGTTCTTCTTAGAGAGGTACATTAAAAAAATGAAGGGGTGTGTTTGACAAATGGAAAAACCAAAGGGCTCTATGATAGAGGAGTACATAATATACAAGTCATTCTATTATGCCAGTGAATACAACAAGCAAATTGACAACAAAATAGAGGTAGTGATTTGGGACGACTATCAAGATGAGGACAAAAGGGAAGGGGAGATACTCCAAATGAATGGAAAAAGGTGCTTGATGAAGAGTAAGTCACTTATATTTTGTCAATTTAGTATAGAGAAATTAGTTACGTTAAAGTTGATAATATTTATTTGATTTCATGATATTCATTTTGAATTCTTGTATACATCAGCGAATTTAGAAATGAATGCCATCAATAAATTCATTCTTTAAGTTGATAATATATATTTGATCTTGTGCTATTTGTTTTGAATTTTTGTATACATCAGTGAATTTAGAAATTGATGTCATCAATAAATTTGTTCTTTACAACACATAGGCAACACGACCATGGGTCATGTTGTATGAAGAGAAAATAATGAAATGGGTCGGTGACATGAAAGCATTCATGCAGTTGAATGGTATAAGCATGTCTTATCCTGATCATTTAAAAGAAAATATGTCAAAAATCGGTCTTAACAGTTGGGTGGTTAATGAGATACAAGAGAAATATGTGGTGTCTGATTATAACCCACGTGGAGAAGATCTCGATGCACTAAATATAGGGATCGGGTGCAACAACTATGTAATAACCTCTCTAAATACCATGTTCAATTTAAAATATTACATATTTGAATTGTAACATGTATTATATTTTTATTAATGCTTGGGTTATTAGACATATGACACCATCCTTTGTTCACATTCTTACAAGTGAAATTGTTCCCATATATGTGGGAATATGGATTTAATTTTCGCACTAAGTATGTCGATAATGGACACATCACACAAGATTTTGAACTAGAGTTCGAGTTCAACCAATCTAGTCATGCTAGCCATCGTGATCAAAACCTAATAGAGGGAAAGTCAAGTTACATTGGAAAGATACAAGAGATCATGTAAGTGGACTTCTCATCATTTCAATGTGTTATTTATTGTTGCAAGTGGTGGGATACCTTCAACTGGAGAAATGTAAAGGAAGATCGTGATAGTGGGATAATATGTATTAACTCTAAAAAAAATGTGGGTTGAAACTAAGGAGCCTTATGTGTTCCCAAAACATTGCAACCAAGTGTTTTTTTACCCAGATGTGTTGGATGGGGATTGATGGTTCGCACTAAAACATGATCTAAGATCTAAACATGTTTTTGAGAACGAGAATGTTACAATTCCAAGCAAGGAATATAATCAAGGTAATAGCAAGAAAGACTGATTTTTAAATGTTTTGTTTCAGCATTTATATTGTGGATGTGTCATTTTATTATGGGTATCTATAATGGTCAATTTTGTTTCTTTTTTCTTCAATTTATAATTATGTTGTATATGAAAAGTTAACAACCATTAACAACCACCATATTGAAAATACATTAAATAGTACAAGCATAAGATGTGGTTTTGATATATTTTTATTGTCATATTTATTGTTTATTATAGAAAATTATGGTGTATTGTATTAATATATGTTTATGTTAACCTTTGAATTATTAAACATTAATTGAGATATCACAAAGTTGGTGACATACATTAGTAAATAATTATTTTAAATTATATTTTATTTAACACAAAATGGGGATATTAAAAAATCGAACCTCAAAAATGTTATTGTTTGAAAAAATCAAAATTCAAATAAATATATACTTACTTTGATGGAACTTTCTAAGGACAATTCCAACAAAATAACTTCATGCAACATATATGAGTTATTGAATCACACTTGTGGTGTTGGCATTACCAACTTTGACGGTGTTCCCAACCTTAACTAGTGCAACTATCATGGCCTTCATGTATTCCACTCTATCCTTTAGTTTTGTAATCATATAAACTTATATTAATCATTACTTTTATATTCTCCTTGAAATAAGTGTTAATATAGGAAAGACATGTAAATTCTAAAAGAGTCTTTCTACAAAGCCTAGTCAGAATTAAAGAAAAATTTAATGAGCCATACTTATCTAAAAGTATAGAGACCTTTGTCAATTTCACTGATTCTTAAAATATTAATTATAAAATGTTTGGTGATATTCTTTTTTAATAGAAGATCCATAAAATTAGTCTTAAAGTAAAAAATTGTGAAACCATTTCATCTAAAGTGTGTAGATCAAAATGTATTAGTATTCTTTATATTTAGTATTTTAAATTTAATTGAACAAATTTCATATATTATAATAGTTGGATAATATAAATTAATAAAATCTTTGGAAAATTAAATATTAATAAGATATAATAAGTGTGATTTAGTAAGCAATTATACTATAACTTTTCCTTGTAATTTTTGAATAATAAAAATTTAAAATAACATTATTATTACATCATCATCATTATTAGTGAATACTTATATTATAATGTTATTATTATAATATATGAAAAAGACATAAGTATTCTAATAACATTTAATCATATTTATTATATTATTATGATTTCACTCATCATATTTAAGTATGTTTATTTCTAAACACATTTAATCAACATATTGTATCTTGTTTGACAACAAACAATTCACCTTGAAGAAGAGTTAAACATTATATGGCATTAATGGTTATAACTTTTTGCAATCACAATTCAAATTAAACGATTACATCAAAGTAAAGTTAAACATTATATGGAAAATGTAAATTTAAATGAGTAATACATCTTAAATTTAACTTAAAAACAAA
>ML792771.1:360722-373921 GCA_009831015.1 Picea engelmannii | reverse complement strand
TACAAAAACGGAGAATGAGTCTTTATTTAAATAGGTAGTGACAAAGTCATTGTAGCTGTTACAACTGGTTCAGCTTCATGAGGCTCTATTCGACCTTGTTGATTACAATATCCTAAAACTCGAAAACCAAATAAAGCTTCAAACTCACTATATGTGGTGGCTTCTATACAAAATGTCAACATCACATATTTATTTGAAGAGATCTTGCATGGTTGCATCTTTATAGACCGAACTTCCTTGGAACCTACTTCTAAGGCAGGTTGTGCTCAAATTTTCAGTCCAGGGTCAATTTTTCCAGTTGGGTCTCTAGCTTGAGGACTCGGGTTTCAAGCTCCTCCTTTGGGTCTTTGTGTTCTTGCCGAACATGGTCCACTGCTTTAGCAAAGACATTTTTGGTCTTTGTAATGTCTGCATCGAGCATAGAAAGCCTTCACCCTGCCTCAACATCGAATCATTGAAGGATTATGTATTGTTTATGCACAATCGTTTTAATCCTCTTCATATCCTCCTCCATAGTCTTGAGTCTTTCCTTCATCGTCTGCTTGCTCCTTGAGCTAGTCACCATACTTGATTTCCTGTGCTTGTCGAGTTTCCTCTGCTGGAGATTTTTCCCCTTTATTTCCCCTCTTGGACTCTCACCTTTATGCACAAGAGTTGTCCCTATTCCTTCAGGGCCTAAGTTTTTAACCATGGTCTCGATACCTTTCCTATCGAGCCCGATTTTATCCTGAGTCTGATGGATCAAGCCGATCAGATCGACCTTACCCAAGCCGTGTTGCTCATGACGGATCTTTGTCCTTCTCTGAGCCTTTGTCTCCCCATTGATTACCTTTCCCCTCGTTCTTGTTGCATGTCTTGTCATTGCGCGATTTTTCTCTAGATTTGTTTGTCTTTCATTCAATCAATGTCTCCCTTTCTTCTTTGCTTTGTCAGCTATCATTCTTGCAAACTCAGGTTCTCTGTTGACCGACGGTATCCCCACCTTTCCTACTCATGCCTTACGGGATTGCCAAACGGAATGAAATTCCATTGATTTGGATTTCCCCTTTGCTCAAGGTGGCGCCTATGTTTTCTTCTTCATCTGTTTGTTCATTCAAATCACAAAGAACGTGGAACATTTGAAAGGTTCTCAACCTTTTCAGCAGGAGGTGAATTTTCTCTAGGATATGTTGGAGCTTTGTTTGCTTAACCAGGTTATGGAGAATTAGTGATTGGATTATCAGTCTGGAGTCCCCCATGATCACTAAATCATTGACTTTCTTACTAATAGCCTGGTTCAACCCTTGTCAGAGAGTGAGTGTTTCTGCTTGGTTGTTGGTATCTACCCCTAGCCCCCAAGCATAAGATAGTTCTATCTTTTTGTCTGGTTCCAAGAGGACCCCTCCTCCTCCTTCCGCCTCGGGGTTCCCTTTGGAATCCCCATCAAAGAACAATAGATGCTTCCTTCTTTGCCTCTTCCACTCCCCGAATTCCTCCTCCTTCAACCGATTTTCCCATTTTCCATGTCTTGTTTCTATGCTTGTTTTCTCTGGATATTCCTTGAGATTGAAATTTTTGATCCACTTCTCCTCTTCCACTTCTAGGCCTCTCGAATTCTTTACTTTGCTGAAGTAGGGGGCACTTTCGCCAAAGAGGCATTTTATATTACTTTCCACTTGTGCAGAGTTGCAAGTGATCTCCCTGAAAAGCCTATTATTTCGCTCAACCAAATTTTCTAGAGAATGAATTTTGGTAGAGTGCTCTAGAGGATGTTAAGTTGGGATTTTTTCCTTACTTGGAATGGATAGATAGATCTAAAGTTTTGAAGAAAAGCATTGATCTCTTGGGGTAGATCAAATGTTCCTGGCTTTAGACCCAGGGCCAAATTCCACACCTCTTTAGCAAATGGGCATTTCAAAAGAAAGTGGTCTGATGTTTCCTCTTCTTGAATGCAAGGGGACATTTGGAGGGGCCTTCCCACCCTTTCATCCTTAGATTTTCTCCAGTTAATATTCTTTTATGAGACAGGGTCCAGACAAACATGTCTATCTTCGGAATGGACTTGGAATTCCAAATGGCTTTCCAAATTGTAGGGTCTGGTGGAACATGGGGAAATGTTGTGAAGCTTTTATACCCTTATGTTGTTGTGTATGTTCCAGAAAGTGTGTCCCATCCCCTGTTGTCCTTTTTCCTTACTTTTATCATGGATTTCCCTTGTAGGGAGTCCAACAACGTGTACCATTCCCCATCAATCTCTGGAGGTATGTTGTTGACTTCCCACCTGATCCAGGGTTTGTCCTCATCGTCACTCCAAATCGAGATGTCCCAAAGATTGACTAGGTTTTGGGACTGCATCCAAGCTTTGAGTTGAGTTGTTCCTTCAATAGAGCTTAATGGAGGGTCTCCCAACACTGATTCATTCCATATGTTGATATTATTTCCATTCCCTAGTATCCAGGTAATATTGGGCTTGAAGAGTCTCATTGATTTTAGACATAGGTTGAATATTGGAGACCCTTTAACCATGTTTACAGGTCGATCCAGGAATTTAGTTCTCTGGTCGTGGAAGTACTTGCTCCTCCCAGCAGTAGAGTATCATCCACGAATTGGGCATGGTTAATGTCTTTTACCCCCAAGGCTATTCTCAAGCTGAGGATATTGTTATGTTGTTGGCAATAATCTAGTTGAAATCTTAGCATGAAGGCTTGTATAGCATAGAGAAGCGGGGATAGGGGGAAGCCTTGCCTGAGGCCCCTGAACGCTTGAAAAAACGTTGTTTCTCAGCCATATACTAGGGGGGAAATCCAGGGGAAACTAATGCAGGATTTTATCCAGCTTATAAAGACTGGAGAAAAAACAAAGTTTTCCATGACTTTAAACAGAAAATTATGCCTAACTCTATCAAAAGCATTTGCAAGGTCAAGCTTTATAATCATACCTTTGTCTTTTCTTTGATTGCTTGAGTGGAGCGCTTCCTGAACTAGAATGATGTTATCCACTATTTTCCTTCCTTTGATGAACCCGCCGTGGTTTTCTGGAATGATGGCAGGAAGGATTGTTTTTAGCCGATTGGCTATTATTTTTGTGATTAACTTGTATCCCGTGTTGCAAAGAGAAATTGGCCGGAATCTTCCAAAGCTTACTGCTCCATTTTCTTTTGGTATTAAGGCTAATAAGGAAGAGTTTGTTCCCCCTCCTATTTTTTTGCATTTCTGAGATTTCAAAATCATTTTTAGCAGGTCTGATTTCATTATTTCCTAGCAATTTTGGTAGAATCTGGCCGTGAATCCATCGGGGCCCGGAGCTTTATTCGGGTTCATCTGATCCAAGGAATGTTTAATTTCTTGCATCTTGACTTGCACTAAAATCTTTACATTGGTAGCTTCGTGGATAGAGGTTGGAACTAGAGAGAGAGGGTAGGTATTCGTATTAGGGAAGGTCGATTGAGTTTCCATGTAGAGATCTTTGAATGTTTCGAAGACTACATTTTTTATATTTTCAAAATTTGTTATAACCTGATCTTGATCATGGATTTCTTTGACTGCCTTGAATTGTTTTCTTGTTTCTTCTTGCTTGTAAAAGTAGTTGGTGTTTTTGTCTCTGGATTCTAACCAAAGGTTTCTTGATTTCTACTACTAATACCCTTCCTCCTCTCTGCGGGCTTGGTGCATTGTCCTTTGAAGATGATCCTCTTTGGAAAGGCTTTCTTGAGTGATCTCTTTCCCTTCCATCTCTAATTGGTGATCTTCAAGAATTTTTTGTGCTTCCTGCCTTTTGATAGGCGAGATTGTTTGGGTTTTGACCCATTCTTTTAGCACTTTTTTCAGATTCCTAAGCTTTTCTTCCCATACAAAAAAGGGGGATCCACAGACCTTCTCATTCAAGAATTTGGCAACAAGGTCATGGAAACCCTCATAATGGAGCCAGGCATGACTGAATCTGAATGGAATAGGACCTAGATTTTTGTCTTGTGAGAGCTCTAACAGAATTGGTTTGTGATCGGATACACTGTGCAGAAGGATTTTAGACGAGAAAATTAAACCCAAGAGCAGGAAGGATATTTGAACTAAAAACCTATCTAGCCGAGCAAAAATATGTCCTGGCCCCACTCTCTTGTTTGTCCATGTGAACTTTCCTCTGGAGGGTTTGATATCCTCCAAATCCAAATCTAACATAATATCCTCTACCCATTCCCTAGCAGGGTCTCTCACAATGGACCCACCTTTTTTCTCTTCCACGAAGAGGGTTACATTAAGAACCCCCCCAATAATGATATTTTCCAACCCATTTGAGTTTAGGAAAGCTTTAATCAAATCCCAACAGTTTCTTTTTTCCAAAAATAAGACAGGGACATAAAGGTTGAAAAGACTTACCAATCGACCTGTCTCTTTGTGTAATAGGCTGGTGAAAACCCAATGTATGCATGCTTCAAAAGAGATTAGATCATATTTCGAGGTGTCCCAGAAGGTTCCCAGACCACCTGAGGCCCCTCTTGCGCTAACTGTTATCCCCTGGCCTTTTGTCCAGAAGGATTTACTTGCTTGGAGGAAGTCTTTCTCCTCTATCTTTGTCTCTTGGATCAGTAGGATCTCAGGATTTGACATTCTGATTAAGTCTTTGAGAGCTTCTTCCTTTATTCTGCTACTGAAACCCCTACAGTTACAAGAGGCTAGTTTCATGATTTACTTGCGGGGGGTGTTGGCTCCTTTATGATCCTTAGCCTGCTTTCTTGTCGTTCTTACATTAATCAATTGCTTGATTGTTTTATGTGAGCCATTGAGGACCTCTTTGTAAGTTTCCTTTTCCCTTTCTTCTTTTTTGGATTTCCTTCCTCTGCCTACATTTTTGGGCATGGCAATGGAACCACTTGCATCCGTAGAGTCACTATTTGTGGACACCTCTCCTGGTTTTGTGTTTGGATTTTCTTCTTGTTCTTCTGCGGCCTTCCCCTGTCCTTTTTCCATTTCATGCCCTGATTGATTCATTTGGTGTTTTTTTGTTTCGGGAGTAGTCTTTTCTTGCATTTATGTTTCAATGGGAGGGGCCTCCTTGGATTTCTTTCCTGGCACTTTATTTGTTTTTTCCTTCTCTCCTAACACAACAAAATTGTTTCCTAATGAGGATGCCAATCCCTAAACTTCTAGCTCCTTGGGTGAGATTAAATTTTCCTTTACATGTCATTTTTCTTTAGGTTTGGTCGTTGTTTTCATCTTTTTGGCCTGCAGCCAACCTTCCCCTTCTTCTTTCTCCTGATTAGGGTTTTTTGGACAGTTTCTTTGAAAGTGTCCATATTCATGGCATCCCCTACATTCGAAAGGGAGTTGTTCATAGTCAAGTTTCTGGAAGTGTTGCCAATCTCCAACCTTTAACTTGACTGCCTCTGGGAGGCCTACCTCTAGGTCTACTTCCACGCAGATGTGTGCACAGGAGCATTGATCTTTGGGGTTGACTATGTCGATATATTGCCCAAGCCCATTTCCAATTGTTTGGAGAGAGATAGGGTTTCAGCAATGGATCAGGAGGTTGGGTAGGCATACCCAGACCGGAACTTCCACTGCGGTATCAAATTTTGGTGTCCATCTAATTGGATTCATCCCTTGCATTCCCATAAAATATGAGCCATTTCTTAAGATTAGATCCTTGTCTTCCTTTGAGATGAATTTGAAAATGTAGAATCCTCTTCCCACCTCATAACAAGTGATGTTGTTCTGGATCAACGGTCTCTAGTTCCTTTGGATCCAGTTATCGGTATTTCTGGTCAATGGCCATAACCCCATGAATTGACCCACCAAACCACGATCGAACAAAGAGACGACAACTTTCATAGGGTGTTCCTGAGGCAACTCGATTTCAAGGATCGAGTTGAGTTTTTTTACGAAGCTGGGTGGTGCTGAGGGAGAGAGATTCTTACCTTGGGTAGCAAGGAGCCTACGGAAGGAGTCTTTGGTTGAAGGGGGATGTGGGGGAGGCGGCTCCCCTCCTCCTGATATCACCATCATGACGGTTGGGCATGGCTGTCAAATCAGCTAAAAAAAAGGCTTTGCACCAAGTGGCATATTATATAGGTTTTGTTAAGATATATCTAATACATTAACAATGTTAATCATTAGCATATTCATAATAAATTTTATAAATCAAACAACAACCACAACATTATATGAAAAACATAATATATATCAGCGATATACATATGAATATACATGTCAAATATACATATCAACAGAATCTGCAATAAACATGTCATATATACATCTCAAGTCAAATATAAAACAATCAATATACATGTTAATTAGTACCACTACTAGCTAGGTCCACCACCGGATTCAAATTCACCAGTGTCTCTCCAAGCAGAGGTAGAGGGTTTATCAATAATGATGTCATAAATAAATGTTGACATAAGTACACTATCAAATGTCTCTATCAAAATCAAAATGGGCAGTAGTACCTGATGTGAACATAGTGTCCAAAGCATCAAAATATTGTGACACATGTGGAGGAGAAGGACAAGGATCGATGGATGGTGAAACAAATGGAGGAGAAGGAGGAGGAGGAGGATCAATGGATGGTGATGCATGTGGAGGAGAAGAAAGAGGATAGGTGGATGGTGCAAACACATGTGGAGGGGAAGAGGAGGTGGTGGAGGTGGATGGAGTAGACATGTGTGGACGAGCAAGAGAAATTGGATTGGACATGGATGGTGTAGACTCATATGGAGGAGAATCAAGAAGAGGAGGAGGACCATGTGGTGGAGTAGAGGATGTGGATGGGTCTGGTGATGAGCCAGATGGAGTAGGATCATGAGTAGGATCCCTCAACCTCTCGGTGAGGTTGACGGCAGTGAAAATATGACACATCGACAACAACATGTCATGAGGAAGAGTCATCCATATCGTAGATAGATATGGTACTCAAAATATGCCTCTAATCGGTGCAGGTACCACTCTGTTACTAATCATGACACTACATAGGTGATTTTCCACCTCTATTCATACTCTTTGATCTGTCCTACATGGCATGCAGAATTTGTTTACTGCATGTTGTTCCTATGCCTCTTCCATCTCCTCATTCTGTTGGGGAGGCCCATCCCCAATATATGTGTCAATGTCTACAAAACAATAGATAATATTAATAAGATAATTGAAACAAAATGTTACAATAAATTACATGTGCATTAAATAAGACAAAAAAATATGCAACTAGATTTATCAAAACATAACAATAATATTACCTCTTTGATCTGGTGGCTCGGCTATTTTAAATAGGATGTTTGGACATCCTCTCCAATCCATCCCCGTGTATAATTATTGTACAATATCGAGGATAGGATTTTCCTTTCTAGCCAAAAAATCACATACATCCCTACAGATCGGAGTACAAGGAAATTCGAGTTGGACCCTCTTGGGAAACAACTTACCCCACATGTGCATGTGTGCATCAAACATAGGCCTAGCAGGAAGGCGGGATATTGCTAGTCGAATGGAGTGAACCCTCTCAAAAACTAATCTAAGCAAATCTTATGCAAATGGGAAGAATCTCATCTCATTTAAAATAACGCGACAATGATCCAACACACACAAAAAAAAAAAACATGCCTCAATAAAATCTTCAACCTAATCAATCAGGGCCTCTACACTAAACTATCTGCATAATTTAACAAAGGGAAACTAATTCACTTCCCATCATAGCTAGTGTGTGGCAATGTCGATATAATAATACATGGGCACCTAACCGCCTCTCTATGAAATGAACATATCCACAGCTAACCACCACAAACCTAGAATTGTGAAGAGGAAACAACATATGGATGGACATATCTCTGCACATATGTCAATTGGGTCTCTCTTGCAACACTAGGTGGTATATTAGGGAAATGGGGCCAAGCTTCCCCCCTCCTATACGACCAAGTGATGAAACACACATCCTCCTCTATAGGTTGATACCACAGATTGGGACCAACCCTAAATGGTTGTTGACCATGATCCCAACAATGGATCAATTGTTCTAACAACAAAGAGTTCCCCTTGAGGGATGTACCCTCCTCATAAAACTTGAGGATTCCAACATCCATCATAAGGGAACATGCCGGTTATGAAATAGGGTGTGGCAATAACTCTCTCTCCTTCTCCCTAGCCTCCCACTCATGTACAAATGTTTACATTTCAACCCATTACTATTTTCATTGTTCCTCCTCTTGGTGTTGTCGTCTCTGATTCACATACAAATATTTTTAGGCACATATATATAAATTAAATAAATTAAATTATAAAACATACATATATAAATAACTTGTATTTAAAAAAATATAAATTAATTTTTGTTTGCAAAAAAATGTAAAAAAGTAACCAGTGTGCCTAAAACAGAACCTATGCACCACCACTGGTGCTCTATATCAGACAAACAACACATGCACCAGTGCACCATGTTTCTTGTCGCACCACCACATATTTTACCAATGTGTCCTATAAGATGTACTGCACCATTAAATTGTGAAATATTCGGTTCAATGTTGTTCTCTTTACAACACCAATGTGTTTGTTGTACCTAAAGGCATCGCCAGGTTAAATTGTTTTAATGGAAATTAAGTGGTGTGATGTGTTAATATAAATGCATCGGTGCTACCATGTTATTGTAGTATCGACATTATGTTTTGCAGTACATTGAGGGGTATAGAGAACTAGTAACAGGGCATCCAATGAAACACCCCGACATGTCAAATCATTCAATATTTTCCCAGTGTGGTTCTTGTAATTGCATCCATTCACTTCGTTAACAAAGATGCACCATTGCGTTAAAATTTATGCACCATTGCCTTATTAACATCACAGAACATACCCAAAGATAGATCTAGCATAGTAACAACAAAGATTATGCACTTCAAACACTTAGCACTTAGAATTATAAGTTATATCGAGCATCCATTCATCCTTAGCACAAGTAAAGCACTAAGAAACAACAGATCTATCTATCATACATAATAATCAAGGAACTAAACAAGTAAATAACATAAATATTACAACACAAAGCACACCAAAGACACAAGATATACGTGGTTCACCCCAGTGTGGGGATAGGTCCACCAACTGCTTCGCCTTCTTTATTATTCTTCTGAAACTTACATTCATTCACTCTTGTGCACTAAGCCACAAAGTCAAGCTTCGCACCAAACAGGAGATCTACACACTGAGCACCAGATCCTCCTTCCAAAACTAGGTCAAAGCACAGAGCCAATTCTCTATCAAGAAAAAAGCCTTAACACTTATACATCTTGTTGCACAAAGCAACTCAAAACTACTTGCACTTAGCTATAACATATTCTCTTCTTCGCTTGCTAGCTACTTCTACCATACATTCTTACTTATTTATACTTTTACAATCCCTTACAATAAGGCCTAATCATGGGTAAACCCCATGGGCCGACAACCCATAAACCCTATTACAAAAACCCTAAATAACCTCTTACAAAGCCTGCAAAATCAGTGAGATCCATGATCTCAACTTTGCCTAGGCACTTTATCTTCGACCATCATGTTGAAGTACAAAAGTGGGTCAACTCTGACCAAGGATTCCTCAAAACTTGGTCAACGGCCAACAAACCCCCAACACTCACTTGTGACTCATCTCGAGTCACTCATGCCTGGATAATGCTGCTACGAAGGCCTCGAGCTTAAATCAAGCTACCTCAACTTGTTGCTTCGCTTGAACCTCCTTCTCAGTGAGCTCCTAGATCATCTACTATGTAACAGGGCCTTCTAGGCATTGTTCTACTGATGCAACCACTGGGTCCAATTGCAAGCTATGTCCATCAATCTCTTCAAACATTTGGCAGGCTTCCTCCTACACAGGTTGTAGCTTCTGCGCGACTTCCATTACCTTGCCCTGGAGGATAGTGATCTGTTGTTGCACTGCACACTGCTCCTGGATCTCTTCATTCTTTCAACTGCAGTGAGCAACTTCATCTATGTTTGTACTGACAATGTCTGTTGTTGCACCTCTTATAACTATGCTTCCATCTTCCTTAACTCTGGATCCTCTGCAAGGCATTCATATGTTTGTGCGCTTCTATCACTCAATTGTTTTCATTCTGAGGTGGGGCTATGATTCTTACAATTGTGTTCTTAGCAGTCTCCTCCCTCTGGTCACACACCTCTTGCGGAGTGCTCGGTATTTCTTAGGCCTCCAATTCTATTATCCTAGCTTGAAGTTGTTGGATGGTCTCAGCAAGCTTCACCACTTGAGCCTAGACCGACCCTTTCTCCTCCTGTTCCAAGCCTAGCACAGAGTGACATGCTTTACTCACCACTTCTTTGACCATGGCCCGTTCTGTGAGCAACTGCTCATTTTCTCCTTGTAGCTGGGATTTTTCCTCCTGGAGCATCGCCTGAAACTCTTCTCTCTCACTCTCAAAGGAAGTTAGACTGTACCGTGTTGCTCGTAATTGTTCTAAGGCTTAATATTTCTCTTGTTTCAAGGCTTATGTAGCCTTCTTCTTCTCTTCCTAGATTCTCTGAAGTCAAGCTTCTGCCACATCCGCAAGTCTTTTTAATTGAGTTGGTTCATCCCCCAATTTTGTAATCTGTGACGAGGAATGCGCAATAGGTACTGCACGGACCAAACAGATAGCTTGTTATACTTCCTTTAATTCCTTCTCGATCCTTCCTTATAGCTCTTCCTTCTTCTCTCCATATCTTTGCAATATTTCCTCAGAAGTGTCCTCCATAGCTCTATGGACCAGACTGATATCATTCTCCATGAGCGTGGCCTCCAACTGGGGATTATTAACGTGTGTCTTCTTCCTTGTTGAAGGTTTATTTGGAGAAACCTTCCTCTTCTGCGGTGTGACTACTCAGCTAGGAATGCTTCTATCAATGTGAATTTGTCTGTTATGGCATGGTCTCAACGTCCAAAAGCAGTCCATCTGTCCATAAATGTGTTTTCTAGCCATTCTGGAGCGTCATTATAACGGTTAGGGTGCCTCCAATGGTCATATAACTTTTCCAAGGTGAAGTCCCATTTTGCACAGTCCTATTGTTCCAACGAGGTTCAAATACTGCAAACCTGCCTCCTACAAGGTTCTAGTCTATAGAGTCTTCCATCTGTTCTCTGTAGTTTCTTGTAGCTTTTCCAACTTAGCTTTATTTTGATTGAGCTTCCTTGCCTTCTTCCCTGTGATCTGAGTCTCTCCAATTGTTTCTAGAATCCTCTTTCCATTCTTATTCTTCTCTTCTCCTAGCGCAGTGGCTTCGCACTGTTGAGATGCCCTCAAAGGGTCTGAAGTTAATATCCCTTCTCTCAATACTTTCTGGGTGGGTATACTTATTTCTTTTATAGATAGGTTCTCCAAGCCTTCTTGCATTGTTTCAACCTTGACAGGTAATTCTCTTGCCTTCTGTCCCTCTTGTGTTGTTACTTTGTTCTGTTACTTCGACATATCCTCTCGTTCTTTTATTAGTCGATCTATTTTTCTAGCTATGAAATCCTTTAGTTCATGTTTTTTCTTTTCTGTGGCCTCTTCCTCTACTTTCCTTCTAATTTGATCTTTCTCAATCCAAGTCTTACCTAGCAAAAGTGGGAAAGGGGCGTTGTCCCCAACAAACTTAATGACTTCAAATTCCTCTTCAGTCGATGTTCCATGAATAATAATAGGTACATTAGTAACTCTTCCACATAAATTTATCATCTTACCCTTAAACAAGCCTATCCTTCCTAACGAAGGTATCATAATAGGCTTTCCCAAAATTTCTCAAGTGTCTTATGTCATAATATTCACTTATGTTTCTTCATCCAAGACACAGTTTATGTCGCAGTCTTCTATTCTTTCACTTATGCGTTGTTTCACTTTCAGGATCTCTGGTAAACTAACATCTTTGTGAACATCCATCATTTCTTTCAATTGTACTAATGTAGTCTGAGATTTCTCTGATTCTTTCTCTTTAGAACTTTCTAACATGCTCTTAGTCTCTTGGCTTTCTTCATAGTTTTCTTTTCTTATATTCATCCTTTCAACTTTAGCCATCATCCTTGGACAATCCTCAACCTCATGACCAATAATCTTACAACAAAGACAAATAGGACCTGCGCCATGGCATTTTTTAGCAAGATGTCTCAGTCTTTTACAGTTATAACACAAAGTTAATCCTCTTTTTCTTTTAAACGTTCCCCAACCTCTTCTGTACTGTACATCTCCTCTAGGGTCATAGTGATGGACTTGCAATCTGCAAAAGTTTTTTCTAAGTTCTTGCATCCATTTATTAGTCCAAAAACTCTTTGTATGCATAGGAATAGCATATTTTTCTTCATTTCCATTAAATTTACTTAAATTAACTCTTTCTTCCAACTGCGCCCTAGCCTTCAGACTAGGAAAAAATCTATTAAATATACTTAAATTCATGCTTTCGAAAAAAAAAATCACTTATCTTACTCTTGTTAAATCACAAAGCTTTACCATTTTAGGATCTTACCTCTTTTCTTCATATCAACTTATTTTCCTAGCACAAAGCTTCGCAAGTCAAGTAGAGTACTGCGCACTTCAACAACAGATATACGCACAGATCTTCTCTTTTCTTTACTTCAGTTCCCAGCAATCACAGTTTCAGGTCCCGAAAACAGAACCATTTGTTGGCACAGGGGCAGACCTAGGGTTCAACGCTTAACAACACACCAGCAAAACCCCAACTATCGATCCTTTCGACAACACCTGCGAAGCAGGCGAGGTCTTGCCCGAGGTAGAAGCAGGGAGGTTACAGGACGTAGGTGTCTATAAATTACATGTGCATTAAATAAGATAATTGAAACAAAATGTTACAATAAATTACATGTGCATTAAATAATACATAAAAATATGCAACTAGATTTATCAAAACATAACAATAATATTACCTCTTTGATCTGGTGGCTCGGCTATTTTAAATAGGATGTTTGGACATCCTCTCCAATCCATCCCCATGTATAATTATTGTACAATATCGAGGATAGGATTTTCCTTTCTAGCCAAAAAATCACATACATCCCTACCGATCGGAGTACAAGGAAAGTCGAGTTGGACCCTCTTGGGAAACAACTTACCCCACATGCGCATGTGTGCATCAAACATAGGCCTAACAGGAAGGCGGGATATTGTTGGTCGAATGGAATGAACCCTCTCAAAAACTAATCTAAGAAAATCTTACGCAAATGGGAAGAATCTCATCTCATTTAAAATAATGCGACAATGATCCAACACA
>ML792771.1:341914-360660 GCA_009831015.1 Picea engelmannii | reverse complement strand
CACCTAATCAATCAAGGCCTCTACACTAAACTATCTACATAATGCAACAAAGGGAAACTAATTCACTTCCCATCAGAGCTAGTGTGTGGCAGTGTCGAGATAATAAGGCATGGGCACCTAACCGCCTCTCTATGAAATGAACATATCCACAACTAACCACCATAAACCTAGAATTGTGAAGAGGAAACAACATATGGATGGACATATCTCTGCACATATGCCAATTGGGTCTCTCTTGAAACACTAGGTGGTATATTATGGAACTGGGGCCAAGCTTCCCCCCTCCTATCCGACCAAGTGATGAAACACACATCCTCCTCCATAGGTTGATACCACAGATTGGGACCAACCCTAAATGTTTGTCGACCGTGATCCCAACAATGGATCAATTGTTCTAACAACGAAGAGTTCCCCTTGAGGGATGTACCCTCCTCATAAAACTTGAGGAGGCCAACATCCATCAAAAGGGAACGTGTCGGTTATGAAATAGGGTGCGGGAATAACTCTCTCTCCTTCTCCCTAGCCTCCCACTCATGTACAAATGTTTACATTTCAACCCATTACTATTGTCATTGCTCCTCCTCTTAGTGTTGTCGTCTCTGATTCACATACAAATATTTTTAGGCACATATATATAAATAAAATAAAATAAATTATAAAACATACATATATAAATAACTTGTATTTAAAAATATATAAATTAATTTTTGGTTGCAAAAAAATGTAAAAAAGTAACCAGTGTGCCTAAAACAGAACCTACGCACCACCAATGGTGCTCTATATCAGACAAACAACACACGCACCGGTGCACCATGTTTCTTGTCGCACCACCACATATTTTACCAATGTGTCATATAAGATGTACTGCACCATTAAATTGTGAAATATTCGGTTCAGTGTTGTTCTCTTTACAACACCAATGTGTTTGTTGTACCTAAAGGCATCGCCAGGTTAAATTGTTTTAATGGAAATTAAGTGGTGTGATGTGTTAATATAAACACATCGGTGCTACCATGTTATTGGAGTATCGACATTATGTTTTGCAAGACATTGAGGGGTATAGAGCACCAGTAATAGGGCATCCAATGAAACGGCCCGACATGTCAAATCTTTCAATATTTTCCCAGTGTGGTTCTTGTAATTGCATCAGTTCACTTCGTTAACAAAGATGCACCATTGCGTTAAAATTTATGACACGCAAAATTAACGATGCATTTTTTTAAACTGAAAGCATCGGTGCATTGTTGGCATTGGGCAAACCCAGGGTTCAACGCTTTACAGCGCACCAACAAATCCCTGACTACCAGCCCTTTTGGCAACACCTGTGAAGTAGGCGAGATCTCACCCGAGGTAGAAGCAGGGGGGGTTACAGAATGCAGGTGTCTGTAAACAAGCTGGGACACAGATCTGTGATAATAACACTTCGCAGAGTACTCTATTAACACTTAGAGTTAACCTGCATTAGTCATTAGCCTTATTAACATCGTAGAACATACCCAAATATAGATCTAGCGTAGTAACAACAAAGATTATGCACTTCAAACACTTATCACTTAGAATTATAAGTTATATCGAGCATCCATTCATCCTTAACACAAGTAAAGCACTAAGAAACAATAGATCTATCTATCATACATAATAATCAAGGAACTAAACAAGTAAATAACATAAATATTACATCACAAAGCACACCAAAGACACAAGATATACGTGGTTCACCCCAGTGTGGGGATAGGTCCACCAACTGCTTCGCCTTCTTTATTATTCTTCTGAAACTTACATTCATTCACTCTTGTGCACTAAGCCACAGAGTCAAGCTTTGCACCAAACAAGAGATCTGCACACTGAGCACCAGATCCTCCTTCCAAAACTAGGTCAAAGCACAGAGCCAATTCTCTATCAAGTAGAAAGTCTTAACACTTATTCCATCTGTTGCACAAAGCAACTCAAAACTACTTGCACTTAGCTACAACAACTTCTCTTCTTCACTTACTAGCTACTTCTACCATACATTCTTACTTATTTATACTTTTACAATCCCTTACAATAAGGCCTAATCATGGGTAAACCCCATGGGCCAACATCCCATAAACCCTATTACAAAAACCCTAAATAACCCCTTACAAAGCCTACAAAATCAGTGAGATCCGTGATCTCAGCTCTGCCTAGGCACTTTATCTTCGACCATCGTGTCGAAGTACAAAAGTGGGTCAAGTCTGACCAAGGTTTCCTCAAAACTTGGTCAAGGGCCAACAAACCCCCAACACTCACCTGTGACTCATCCTGAGTCACTCAGGCCTGGATAATGCTACTTCAAAGGCCTCGAGCTTAAATCGAGCTAACTCAACTTGTTGCTTCGCCTAAACCTCCTTCTCAGCGAGCTCCTGGATCGTCAATATCTTCGAACATTTGGCAGGCTTCTTCCTACACAGGTTGTAGCTTCTTCGCGACTTCCATTACCCTGCCCTGGAGGGCAGTGATTTGTTGTTGCACTACACGCTACTCCTGGATCTCTTCATTCTTTCAACTACAGTGAGCAGCCTCATCTATGTTTGTACTGACAATGTATGTTGTTGCACCTCCTGTAACTGTGCTTCCATCTTCCTTAACTCTGGATCCTCTGTGAGGCGTTCATATGTTTGTGTGCTTCTATCACTCAGTTGTTTGCATTATGAGGTGGGGCTTTGATTCTTACAATTATGTTCTTAGTGATCTCCTCCCTATGGTCATGCACCTCCTGTGGAGTGCTCGGTATTTCTTAGGCCTCCAATTATGTTATCCTATCTTGAAGTTGTTGGATGGTCTCAGCGAGCTTCACCACTTGAGCCTCGACCGACCCTTGCTCCTCATGCTCCAAGCCTGGCACAGAGTGACATGCTTTACTCACCACTTCTTTGACCGTGGCCCGTTCTGTGAGAAACTGCTCATTTTCTCCCCGTAGATGGGATTTTTCCTCCTGGAGCATCGACTGAAACTCTTCTCTCTCACTCTCAAAGGCAGTTAGATTGTACCATTTTTCTCGTAATTGTTCTAAGGCTTAATATTTCTCTTGTTTCAAGGCTTATGTAGCCTTCTACTTCTCTTCCTAGATTCTCTGAAGTCGAGCTTCTGTCACATCCGCAAGTCTTCTTAATTGAGTTGGTTCATCCCCCAATTCTGTAATCTGTGACGAAGAAGGCGCAATAGGTATTGCATGGACCAAACAGATAGCTTGTTGTACTTCCTTTAGTTCCTTCTTGATCCTTCCTTAGTGCTCTTCCTGCTTCTCTCCATATCTCTGCAATGTTTCCTCAGAAGCATCCTCCATAGCTCTATGGACCAGACTGATATCGTCCTCCATGAGCGTGGCCTCCAACTGGGGATTATTAACACGTCTTCTTCCTTGCTGAAGGTTTCTTTGAAGAAACCTTCCTCTTCTGTGGTGTGACTGCTCGGCTAGGAATGCTTCTATCAATGTGAATTTGTTCGTTATGGCATGGTCTCAACGTCCAAAAGCAGTCCATCTGCCCATAAATGTGTTTTCTAGCCATTATGGAGCGTCGTTCTAACAGTCAGGGCGCCTCCAATGGTCATATAACTTTTCCAGGGCGAAGTCCCATTCTGCATAGTCCTGTTGTTCCAGCAAGGTTCAAATCCTGCAAACCTGCCTCCTGCAAGGTTCTAGTCTACGAAGTCTTCCATCTGTTCTCTGTAGTTTCTTGTAGCTTTTCCAACTTAGCTTTATTTTTATTGAGCTTCCTTGCCTTCTTCCCTGTGATCTGAGTCTCTCTAATTGTTTATGGAATCCTCTTTCCATTTTTATTCTTGTATTCTCCTAGCGCAGTGGCTTTGCACTGTTGAGATGCCCGCAAAGGGTCTGAAGTTAATATCCCTTTTCTTAATACTTTCTGGGTGGGTATACTTATTTCTTGTATAGATAGGTTCTCCAAGCCTTCTTGCATTCTTTCAACCTTGACAGGTAATTCTCTTGCCTTCTATCCCTCTTGCGTTGTTACTTTGTTCTGTTACTTTGACGTATCCTCTCATTCTTCTATTAGTTGATCTATTTTTCTAGCTATGAAATCCCTTAGTTCTTGTTTTTTCTTTTCTGTGACCTCTTCCTCTACTTTCCTTCTAATTTGATCTTTCTCAATCCAAGTCTTACCTAGCAAAAGTGGGAAAGGGGCATTGTCCCCAACAAACTTAATGACTTCAAATTCCTCTTCAGTTGATGTTCCATGAATAATAATAGGTACATTAGTAACTCTTCCACATAAAGTTATCATCTTACCCTTAAACAAGCCTATCCTTCCTAAAGAAGGTATCATAATAGGCTTTCCCAAAATTTCCCAAGTGTCTTCTGTCATAATATTCACTTATGGTTCTTCATCCAAGACACAGTTTATGTCGAAGTCTTCTATTCTTGCACTTATGCGTTGTTTTACTTTCAGGATCTCTGGTAAACTAACATCTTTGTGAACATCCATCATTTCTTTCAACTGTACTAATGTAGTCCGAGATTTCTCTGATTCTTTCTCTTTAGAACTTTCTAACATGCTCTTAGTCTCTTGACTTTCTTCATAGTTTTCTTGTTTTATATTTATCCTTTCAACTTTAGCAATCATCCTTGGACAATCCTCAACCTCATGACCAATAACCTTACAACAAAGACAAATAGGACCTGCGCCATGGCATTCTTTAGCAAGATGTCTCAGTCTTCTGCAGTTATAACACAAAGTTAATCCTCTTTTCCTTTTAAACGTTCCCCAACCTCTTATGTACTGTACATCTCCTCTAGGGTCATAGTGATGGACTTGCAATCTACAAAAGTTTTTTCTAAGTTCCTGCATCCATTTATTAGTCCAAAAACTCTTTCTATGCATAGGAATAACATATTTTTCTTCATTTCCATTAAATTTACTTGAATTAACTCTTTCTTCCAACTGTGCCCTAGCCTTCAGACTAGGACAAAATCTATTAAATATACTTAAATTCATGCTTTTGAAAAAAAAAAATCACTTATCTTACTCTTGTTAAATCACAAAGCTTTACCTTTTTAGGATCTTACCTTTATTCTTCAGATCAACTTATTTTCCTAGCACAAAGCTTCACAATTCAAGTAGAGTACTGCGCACTTCAACAATAGATCTATGCAAAGAGCTTCTCTTTTCTTTACTTCAGTTCCCAACAATCACAGTTTCAAGTCCCGACAACAGAACCATTTGTTGGCACAGGGGTAGACCTAGGGTTCAACGCTTAACAATGCACCAACAAAACCCCGACTATCGGTCATTTCGCCAACACTTGCGAAGCAGGCGAGGTCTCGCTCGAGGTAGAAGCAGGGGGGTTACAGGACGTAGGTGTCTGTAACCAAGCTGGGACATAGATCTATGATAATAACACTTCGCAGAGTACTCTATTAATACATAGAGTTAACATGCATTAGTCATTAGCGTTATTGACATCACATAACATACCCTAAGATAGATCTAGCATAGTAACAACAAAGATTATGCACTTCAAACACTTAGCAGTTAGCATTATAAGTTAGATCTAGCATCCATTCATCCTTAACATAAGTAAAGCACTAAGAAATAACAAATCTATCTATCATACATAATAATCAAGGCACTAAGCAAGTAAATAACATAAATAACACAACACAAAGCACACCAAAGACACAAGATATACGTGGTTCACCCCAATGTGGGGTTACGTCCACCAACCATTTCGCCTTCTTTATTATTGTTCTGAATCTTACATTCATTCACTCCTGTGCACTAAGCCACAGAGTCAAGCTTCGCACCAAACAAGAGATCTGTGCATTGAGCACCAGATCCTCCTTCCAAAGCTAGGTCAAGGCACAAAGCCAATTCTCTATCAAGCACAAAACCTCAACACTTATACATCCTGTTGCACAAAGCAACTCAAAACTACTTGCACTTAGCTACAAGAACTTATCTTCTTCACTTGCTAGCTACTTCTACCATACATTCTTACTTATTTATACTTTTACAATCCCTTACAATAAGGCCTAATCATGGGTAAACCCCATGGGCCGACATCACATAAACCCTATTACAAAAACCCTAAATAACCTCTTACAAAGCTCGCAAAATCAGTGAGATTTGTGATATCATCTCTACCTAGGCGCTCCATCTTCGACCATCGTGTCAAAGTCCAAAAGTGGGTCAACTCTGACCAAGGTTTCCTCAAAACTTGGTCGAGGGCCAATATGCACCAATTCTACCAGAGCACTTGCATGTTGTTTAGCAGTGCGTTGTCTTTCATAATGCACTGGATACGGGGCCTTACAAACGATGCACCACTATGTTTATCTTTCAAAACCTATTGTGGTGTATACTACTAGAGTTTACACACCGGTGCACCACACTTATTGTCACACCGCGACGTATTTTAGCGATGAATCAAATAAGACGCACCACACTAATATATTATGAAATATTCATCTCAATGTCATGTTCTTTATAGCATCGATGTGTTTGTTGGACCTATGGACACTACTAGGTTAAATTGTTTTATTGCAACTTAAGCAATGTGATGTGTTACTATTAACACATCGGTGCAACCATGATATTGAATCACCAATGTTTTGTTCAACAATGCATTGTGAAGCATAGAGCACTGGTCATAGGGCGTCCAATGAGACGCCATGTTATGCCAAGTCAGTCAATATATGTCGTAGTGTGATTCTATTAACAACACTAATGCATTTGGTTAAAAATGTTGCACTGCTACATTAAATTTATGGGTCGTAAAGTTAGTGGTGCGGTTAATTAAATGGAACGTAGTGGTGCGGGGAGAAACCAAAGACATGTCGATAGCAGGGCATCCCAAAGGATGCAACACTTTGTTTTTAAAATTTATCATAGTTTACTTCCTTAAATGGCATAGGTGTGCATGTTTATATTATATGCACCGGAGGCTGTACTTACTATGAATTTAGCACATGGTGTACTGCTTAGGGGCAATTCAAAGCATTCAGGTGCACCACACGGAGTTGGAAAAAAACTGATTTTTTTTTTGTCAAATTTCAAAATAAATTCAAATTTTAATTGGATGAAAATGCAAATAGGAAGGTAATAAACAATTTACTCAGACTCTTATGTCCCAAGGAGACATGGTTCCACCGTTGAGAGGAAATGGGAATTCATGGTAATTTCCAAAAATTGGAAATATGTGGAATCTACTAATAGAGCTATCCAACTTGTTGTAGAGCACTGGAAACATGGCATCTTTGGAAGGAGGGTGAGCACCAATGTTTGCTTGAGAGTTTGGAAGGAGGGTGAGCACCAATGCTTGCTTGAGAGTTTGGAAGCACGAGATGAAGTGTAACAATGAAAAATATTATTTACCCTACCATGATGCGCTTGACGGTAGTGATACCCATCAGGGTGTAATGTTCAATGGCATCGGTGCACTTTGATTGGTGCTTGTTATTTTTATTATAATGTATGATGGTGTTGTTGAACGTTTAAGCACCAGTGCATTATTGTTTATGTGTGCACCAATGTGTATGTACCTTAAAGGCTCACCGGAAAAAAAATCTTTGCAAAAACCTCCGACTGCGTGCCTCCACTAACAACCTCCGTTATAAACAGAGAAGGGATATAATTTTTAGGGAGGTTTCATAAAAACCTTCGCAAATAGGTGTCCTCCTTGTAGTGTCCCCCTCTTATGAGATCATAGGGTGATTTGTATCTTTAGAGACACACATAGCTCCCTCCAAACATTCATGACTTATATGAACCAAAGGTGCTTATTCTTTTTCTTCCAGAAGATGTTCTATCTATACCAACAACTTTCCAAAAACAAATTATTAAAAATACTTCATTACACTGATTACTTCCTTCTTCCAACCTTCTCGCACAATGATAAGAACCCCTACTAACATCTTTACTCAAATATCAATGAAAACTCGTAAATCTAAAAATATCATTAAACTTACACCTATCACACTTTTTCACAACTTCAACTTTAAATGTTAGAAATGGTACTCAAGTACCATAACTTCAACTTTAAATGTTAGAAATGTTACTCCAGTACCATATAATTCTTCTCATTTGATAGAACTTTCTTTATTTTAAAAATTTGATGAAGTGCACTGCATCTTCCTCCTTTTCATGTGCTTCTCTTCTAATCATAAGCTAAGATTTAGTACGTCTAGTTCATGAAATTTAGTTTAAGTTTCATGGGGCAATTTTCACTGAATGTGGACAATAAAATATTTATTGTGTTATTTACAGTATCATGGGTGAGTTTTGAATATTAATATATAAATTAGAATACAAATTAAAAAATGGTGTTGGTTAAACGTTCTATTTTTGGGGTGTTTTGGTCCTAAATTTGGATAAAATCGTTATTTTATGTTGTTTAAATTGCATTTCTAAATGCATAAATGGATTCAGCGTGCTAAAAAACCCCTGAGACACTTGGATTATATAAACTTAGCCACTCAAATCTGCAGATCCAATCATTCCTCACCAAATTTCAATTAAAATCAAACTGAAAAAGTCACTAGAAAACTGCAAAAAGTTAGAACGTTTAGAATATTGTTTAAAAAACAAGGCTACTAGGTAGCATATAGCCTAATATAATAATGAAAGTATTGTTTAAGGAGATAGGGAGAGAAAGAGTACACATGAAATCACTAGATGGCATAAATATTTACGTCGAAAGGCTTACACCTATTGACAATGGGCACAATTAATGATCTTTTAATCTTAAATTATAATCTGATGGCTAAGCATTGAAGATGCTGACATATTCTTAGTTGTCCTCCAAAATCAATGAGTCAGATTTATTGTTCATAACTTCCTTGCATTTATGAAGGCATCCGTTAACATGTTTACTTTTTTACATTTACCTAATCACATTATAAATTTATATCTGAAAGGTCGTTTGATGTCACGACCTGCACAAACATTTTATGTGTGTTCTGTGTTGGAGTCAACTCAGTCAAAGCTCTTGTTGTGAATGGAACCCTTTCTGCGTTCTCGAGCCTCGGTTGTGCTAGTTACAATAACATTGGAGGAAGCGAAGGCAGCAATAAGACTTCAAAGTTTTTGGCCAATAAAATATCAAATAAATGTGATTTAAAATTTAAAATTAATCATTATTTTTTTAAACTTTAAATAAAAGGATGTACATTTTATGGTCAACCATGAATTAATAGAAAGTGAAACCTAACTCAACACTATATACTATGTCTATCTGGAGATATAATAACTGTTTTTTAACTCCATTGATTCCACTGGACTTCAAATCTCTATCTTCGAGTAAATTCGTTGAAAACGAGGTTGGTGAAAAGATTGCACCTCAAGCCACAAACCCCATGAGTCATGACACCTCAAGATTCCTCTGCTCTAGATCACTGAATGGAAGGTCCCTCTCAAGGCGAGGTAGGACCCGTGATCACGCACTGTTTTCAGAGACAAAGGCTATTTACTCTCGCCGGGGCCGTTCTCGGGAAAGCAACCCTACCCGAGATTCGGATGATATTGGTTCTGTCCCATCAGATCAGATCTGTTCCAGAAGCGTTTAATTCTGAAATGATCGAAAGCTCTGATACGTGGTAGCTCCGTCTCTCAAATGAGGACCACCGCGCAAATCTCAGCGTTGGCACTGGTACAGAATCCCAGAGTACAAAGTTGCAGATTTGGTTGGCGCTGTTGTAGCTATTGTTGCTATAATATTTTCAGTTTCTGTACTAAATATTAGTAAAACGACCTGTGTTTCCAAAACCAGAATTCATAGCATATGACTTTCCTTCAAAAGGAGCGATAGTTGGTTTCATAAAGCACAGCATATTCTATTGAAAGGTGTAGTGGGTAACTACCACCATCACGCATACGGCTATCAAGCTCCAATTAAGGGGCAACATACGTACATTATCAAAGCCAATGAACATGTAGCAGCAGACTCCAGACTCACAATTACAGTATTCGTATAATGGGTACAAGGCCAGTCAACACGTAAACATATTCGTATAATGGGTACAAGGCTGTAGTAACTCAAAATATGGATGAGTGTCACTGAACTACTCGTTCTGCCATTAAAAAAAACGATGTTGTAAACCAAAATATGGATCAAGCGTCAGTGAATTAGTCGTTGGTGTCAGTGAACTAAAAGAACGCTGTTGTAAACCAAAATATGGATCAAGTGCCAGTGAACTACTCGTTCTGCCACAAATCAGAACCCAACAAAATCTTCAGAGATCCATTCAGTGTGATGCTCAGTTCAACGGTGAGAGGTCCTGCATCATTCCTATAGGTTAATAACAGAACATTTTGATCGAATCTGATTAATCTTTTTGTTTCACATGTAAAGAAACCTGATCACTGCCATTGCATACAGGGTTGTCAAGCATCTAATAAAGAGGCAACATAAGTACAAGTTTACAGCCTCAAAGCCTGTCAACTAGGAGCAGTAGCAACATAGCATGAGAGTAACATCACGTTCTCCCTAATCACAATAAAGACAGATTTCATAGTCACAGAAGTGGTACAGTACCATTGTAATTCAAAATGCATATAAATCACCATTCAAAGAAATGGTGAAAAATTCCATTCACTATGATGTCTAGTTCAACATCCTCCATGTTAGAAGTAGAACATTCTGGTTGAATTTTGATAAATTCTTCTTAAGGTGTATTGGTTTCAACCTCGATGGTGCCTTGATTTCACTTCGAGTTCGAGTTATTAAGTTCATTTATTTATAGGGTGCATTGATCTCAACATTGATGATATATGTTATTATGGTGCATTGATTTTTGCATCAATGACTTAGGTTGCTTCTTACATAAATTGATTTTAGTTCAACATCCTCCATGTTAGAAGTAGAACATTTTGGTTAAATTTTGATAAAAAAGTTTTTAAGATGTATTGGTTTCAACCTCGATGGTGCCTTGATTTCACTTCGAGTTATTAAGTTCATTTTTAGGGTGCATTGATTTCAACATTGATGATATATGTTCTTTCCTAGGGTGCATTGATTTCTGCATCAATGACTTAGGTTCCTTCTTACATAAACTGATTTTAGCATCAAAGACTTGTGTTTTGTCATTGATTTCTGCATCAATGACTTAGGTTCCTTCTTACATAAACTGATTTTAGCATCAAAGACTTGTGTTTTGTCTTATAGTGCAAAATCGAATTCTTATGTTAATTCTTGCTTTGTATTGATTTTAACATTGAGTTCTTATATTTCTTCTTATAATTGTTGCCTTTTTATAATGATGGCCTTCTTATAATTGTGGCCTTCTCATAATTGTGGCTTTCTCATAATGAGCATACTAATAATACTGATATTCAAAAATAACAAAGAGGAGTATAATAATAATATTGATATTCAAGAATAACAAAGAGGAGTATAATAAAAATATTGATATTCAAAAACAACAACCAAGACTAGGAGAATGGGTTTGGAAATACATAGAAAAACAATCACAATAGAGTATTGAGGATGAAATGGAAGAACAAAAGAGACAATGTCGTGAACAAAAAAAGTGCATCAAGAAAATCAATTCAATTGTAAGAATAAATGGAATAACAAAGAAGATGAGATTGCAAATTACATGGATTGCAAAGACCAGATGGATCTCAATCTCAACATATGGCTATTGTTGTGGAACAAAGTGAAGAAAGAAAATAACAAAATAACAAATGAAAAATTATTTTATTGCAATTTGCTCTAGGGTGATGCTTACTTTGAACATATAGACTAGAAACTAAAATAAATGTCCTATATGTTGATTTAACATATTATAATCAACCAAAAAGTTATGTAACCAAAAAAAATAGTATTCAAAGTAATTGACTATAAAATAAGTGGAAGAACAAAAAAGAAAAAATAGTCAAATTGCCTATTACCAATGAGCTAGAGTGATGCCTACTTTGGACATATGGACTAATGTAAGTTTGTCCATGGTGCTCTTGGAATTATTGAATGATTTTGCATGAGTTATTTTGTTGATTTTACTTGCACTATGAATGGTTGATCATTTTTTGTTTAATATAAGGTTTGTTGAATTATAATTCATTAAATCAACACATATGACATTTATTCAATTTTTTGAGTCGAAACATACATAAGGTTTGCAGCTCAAGAGATTTGATCCCTCTCACCACTTGATAGATTTGGGATTAAGATGGATCTAGGCAAGTTTATTCTCAAAGTATATGGGAAGTCTAGAAGCATGTTGGCAAGTTTCTTTCCTAGAGTTATTTGAGAAGTAGAAGAGGTCAATAGTTACCATTTGATGTCATATGGAAATGGAAGCTTCAAGATCATTTTATTGCAGTCCTTCTCCATTTTTCAAGCTTGCAAGGTGAGCAAAAAAGGAATTTCCTTAAGAGGGATTTGTGGGATTTGAAAGCCAAAAATTAGAGAGAATGAAGGTCCTTAGCCCCCAACAAGACTCTTTTTCTTAATGACAAAGTTGATATTAAGGAATTATGAAAAATATACTTGGCAATGAATTCCCATAAATGAACAATATGATGCAAGGTCCTATTTGGAGAAAGTGGAGGTGGGTGTATTAAAAGTCAATCTATCTTCTTTTTTTTAACTAAAACGACTATTTTTATTGATCAACCATCATTACAATGGAATAGTTTCCCGCATAATCTGTGTACAACATTTCTCATTCTTGCAATTATATGAGGAGAGATGAAGCTCAAACTATGAGATGGGAATCGACTGGTTCTCTTCGTCATTTGTGTTTAGCACACCTAGGGGTAAGAGGCAACCTATATTTGCCTTTGTATCTGCTTCCTTGTTCAATCCACGCAAGATAGGGAAAAAGCGAGAGTAGGAGAAATCTTTCAGTACTTGTCAAATCCTTAGTAGAGTCTTGTTGATCACTGGGTTGTTGAGTTGGTCATTCATATTTAAGATCTTAATCAGGATTTCAGAGTCTCCAAAGACTTGTATTTTATGCCATTTTCCCGTGCTATTTGGCAAGCTTTGAGTAGCCCGAGGATTTCAGCTTGGTTATTTGTTCTTTGTCCTAGACCCCAACTGAAGTTGTCTTTTAGAGATCCATCTGAGTAAATCACTATGCCTGCTCCTGTGTTCCTTGGGTTTCCTTTGGAGGCTCCATCGAAAAAGAATGAGGCTATGCCTTACCTCCTCCACCAGTATTGAAAGACTGCATCCTTGTCTCGCAGACGCTAACCTGGAGTGAGATGGGGGCGAGCAGAGATTTGTTTTCTGTCTCAGTAGGTGAAAGTACCAATCCATTTCTTTTCTTCAAGAAGGAGAAGTTTTTCATTCTTGAAGGAGTAGTTTGCCATTGTTTCGAGAAGTAGAGCTTTTTCTTTCATAACTACCGAAGGGGGGGAAGGGAGCTTATTGTTGAAGATCTGATCGTTTCCGGCCAACCATAGTTTCCAATAAATGTATTTGGGGATGGCCTGCCAAATTATTTTCCAGTTTGGACTGCTTTATATCTCTTGAGGGTAGCATGCTTCCAAGAGGAAAATAAATTTACCACTGAGATCTGGTTCAGAGTTGTGATGTTGAGGCCTTGGAGAGAGATCTTCCATACTTCTTGAGCAAAAGAACAGTCCCCGGAAGGATGATCCATTGTCTTTGGGGCATTACAACACATAGGGCATCTGTGGGGGCCAATGATGCCTCTTTTTGTTAGATTTTCACCTGTCAAAAGTTTCATGTGCATTAGAATCCAGGAGAAGAAGTTTACTTTCGGTAGTCCTAGGGGATCCCAGACCTGTTTCCAAAGAATTGTTGACTCAAAAGGAGTTTGGGGGTTTGAAGTGAAACATATCCTTGAGCAACGGAATAAAATTCAGCCTTTCCCCATCCCCATTTATCTGGCAAGAGGAGATGGACTGGAGATGAATCCGTCAGTGCTACCAGGAGGGTCAATTTATGCCTCTGCAAGTGTTCTGGAATGCCTGAGAGATCCCATGCTTTCCATCTTCCTGAGGCGTCCCACGTAGAGATGTCTACGAGTTTGGTAAATCCGCATTGGGAGAGCCACTCACGAATTCCTTTAAGTTCGTCTGAGACATTGAGGAGCGTGTTTCCCATGATGTTGTCTTTCCACAGCAGTGTGTTTTTCCCATTCCATGGGATTCGGTAGAGGTGCTTTTGGAAGGAGGGTAAGCCACGCCGGTAGAGGTTCCAAATATGAGTGCCTTTGGGGGTGCTTTCTTCTTGGATATTTCTCAAAGGGACGCCATCAAGGTATTTCTTCCTTAAAAGATTGCTTATAGGGTGCCTTCGATTTGAATATAGGTTTCAAAGGATTTTCCCCCCCAGAGTCAGATTTGCAAGCTCGGGGTCTCTTACCCGAAGGCCACCGTTAGAGGAGGGTGTTTGACCATATCCCAATTGACTAGGTGGTATTTCTTATGATTACCTTTGCCTCCTCGCCAGAGGAAGTCTCTGATCATCTTTGTAATCTGTGGCATGATCACCTTTGGAGCAAGAAGGAAGGAGGCCTGATAGATTGGTAAGGAGGACAAGATCGATTTTATGAGGGTGAGCTTCCCTGCGTTTGAGAGCCACTGTCCACCCCAGGTTGTGATTTTTGCATTGAATTTTCTTATGGTTTCTGTTCACAACGAAGACTTGTTGGGCCCCAGAGTTAAGGGGAGTCCAAGATACTTTATTTTTTCCCCTGAAGTGTAGCCCGAGAACCCTAGGCATTGGGAAATTCTCTAAATTGTTTGTTAATCTGCATTCCATCCATACACTGTACTTTTCCTTTTATTGATGAGTGCTCCAGAGATACTAGAGAAGCCTTGAAGTATTTCGCTGAAATTTTTTGCAATCTTTATGGAAGCTCCTCCCAGTGTGAGGGAGTCGTCTGCAAAGAGGGCATGATTGATTGGATCAAGGCCCTTAGTCAGTCTAATGCATGGGACTGAGCCAGTCTTCTTTTCAGCAGTCAACTTCCTACTTAATGTGTCTTCCATCAAGATGTACAGGAAGGGGGATAGAGGGAAGCCTTGCCTTAATCCCCTTGAGGCTTGAAAGTAATTTGTTGGTCTTCCATTCACAAGGGGGGATATCCAGGGATTTTCGATTCATGCTTTGATCAATTTAACAAAATCTTGGCAGAAACCAAAAGAAAGAAGGAATTTATAAAGGGAGGACAGGTTTACCCTGTTGAAAGCATTTGCCATGTCGAGCTTTATCAACATCCATTACTCTTTCTGCTGGTGACTGGAGTGCATGGCTTCTTGAACCTATATTACATTGTCGAGAATATGTCTTCCTTTGACGAAACCACCTTACATGGGGGAAATGAGGTTTACTAGCAGAGGTTTTATTCTATTTTCCAGGAGTTTGGACATAATTTTGTAGGAAGCATTGCAGAGTGATATGGGCCTGAATATTTTGAAGGAGCTCGGGTTAAATTCTTTGGGAATTAAAGCTAGGAAGGTGGAGTTGGTGTTTGCCCCTACCTTCGCTCTTTTATGGAAGGATCTGATCATCGTTTGCATGTCTATCTTGATTATATCCCAAAAATCTCTATAAAAATGGATTGAGAAACCATTTGGCCCCGAGGCTTTGTCGGGCTCCATGGACCAGATGACATTGCAGATTTCTTCTTCAGTAAACAACTTCATGAGATCTACGTTGTCATCCCTGCTTACTAGAGAGGGAATGTGTGAGAGGTAGTATGAGATAGTCTCTTCACAGCCGGAGTCTTCTTCCTAGTATAGGCTCTGAAAGTTTTTTTCTACTGCCTCTTTGAGATGTTCAAAACCCTTGTGTATAGTTCCATTGAAGGATGCAATTTCATAAATGTGGTTGCGGGAGAGGCGGGCTTTGTATTTCCTATGAAAGTAGGAAGTGTTACAGTCTCCAGATTTTAGCCACAAGCTTCGATACTTGAGCCTCCAATATTCTTCTTCTTGTCGAAATGCACGAAAAGTTTTGTTTTGGGCAACTTCTTCTTTCTCTAGATCTGTTTTGAAGATGGCCTTGGACTCCATTTTCTCTTGCAAGTCTGATAGTTGATGGACTACCTCTTGTCTGAGGCTAATGGGGTTGATGATGGCTTTTTTAACCCAAGCTTTCAATGCATGTTTTGTTTCTTTTAATTTGTGCTCCCACACAAAGCTTGGAGACCTTGAGATAGGAGAGGACCAACTAGATTGAACAATTTCCAGAAAGCCCTCCTTATCTATCCAAAGGGGGATGAACTAGAAAGGAATTGGGCCCATATTTTCTTCTTCTTCCATATTTAAGAGGATAGATTTGTGATCAGAAGTCATCTTTGGGAGAATCTTGGTAGAGATTATCCTTCTTTCTTGTAGGAACGAACTCTGGATTAAGAATCTGTCCAAGCATGCAGAGATGTGATCATCCCCTAATCTGTTATTTGTCCAGGTGTAAAGTCCTTTCAAAGGCTTGAAATCAAGGAGGTCCCACTGATGGACTAGCTCCTCGACGAAGGGGAGCGTTTGGTCTCTGCCACTATTTCCTCCTCTCTTTTCTTTCGGATCAAATACTAAATTTAGATCTCTGGCTAGTATTATGTTTGAGGGAGAGAAGTTCTCTAAAAAATCCGATAACGATTGCCAACAGTATTTCTTTTCAGAGTACAGGACATGTACATAAAGATTGAAGAGTGAAAGAGAAAACTTACTTGAAGTATGTCGGAGTTTAGTGAAAATCCAGTGTTGGGTCTTGTTAGCACATATTCTTGCAAAGGGATATTTTGCTTAAGGAGGGAAAACATTCTCAGAAACACAGACGAGACCCCAGTAGCCGGGCTCGCAGAGGAATCAAGTTCAGAGAGTCAGCGTCAAATTCTTTGGCTGAGAGACGGCAAAATCTGGATGGATGGTGGAAAGCTTCGAGGGAGAAATGTCAATTTGTCATGAGCCGTCGGATCAGACAGAGTTGCGAGGAGGATAAGGCTGAGATCCATTCATCTCTTGAAGCTCAGGAGGGATAAGATCCGTCGATCCAAATAGATCTGGGACGTTGGTTCGTTTTAGAATATCAGGGATCGCGAGTTGGGAGAACCAGTTTCTATCTTGGGTTTCAAATCCCTGATACGTGAAAGTTGGATTGAATTCAAGTTGTTAGTTGTCCCGACGTCATCAAGACCATCCATTTTGGGGGGACGCATGGCGAGAGTTCATCATTTCGCTGACTCGCTACTAAAGAAAGTCAACGGAGGGAGCAGCGAGAACTCACGATACACGAAGTTCCGACACGCTCGGAAGGTCTAGCCCCAGAACATAGCCAAAGGCCATGTGGCAGAACTAAAGGGGGGAGCTAAGGACCGTTAAGCCCTATTTCAGGTTTCAGAACTTGAAGGAGTCGAGGGACTCCGTAACAGGATTCACGGAGTCACGAGTTCTGAAGCACCTTTTTGGAGTAAGGTCTATGGTCATAGTCGGTGATCATATGGGTGAGAAATAAGGGAGGATCTAGTAGGTGTTAAATCTCTAGTTCGGTGATCGAATTTTGGGATTTCGGAGGGTAAAGTGTTGGGCTTGTATTTTGCCAATACTACCGGGTCCCGATACATGAAGCACCTTTGTTGTTTAAGCGCAGGTTCATAACCCAAGGTCATGTGGAACGATAGATAAGAGTTGTGCCAAGGACCGAAGGTGCCTGTATTGATTGCAGAAGGAGAGCAGCAGGGCTCGAAGCATCGAGATTAATTCGGCAAAGTCCTAGGCACCGCCTAGAGCATTCATGGATGTCAGGGGTCATCCCGATCCCAATGAAGATAGTTAATGAAAGTGAGGGATGGTAGTTGAAACCTCGTTTCATCACATAAATGGAAAGCATGAAAGGATGGTCGTGGCGGCTAGCTGACAACCCAAAACTCCTCTGTAAATGGGTTTTCCTGCAAAGCCCATACTGTTTTAATTTCGCATCTGATAGAGGGAGACAAGTGCAGCCTGACAACGGAAGGAGGAGATGCAAGGCTTTGAATGCAGTGGTTCGTTCGTGTGCCTGGGGGCGTTAGCAGTTATGGTTGTCTTAGGGCAGAAAGCACATGAGTTTTATAGGTTTTATTTAAATCTGCCAATTGTGTATATTGTATGTTTGTGAATAAGTTGTAATCCAACAAGTAGTTAGATGACTAATTATTAGAGTTAGTGTAATAGTAATTAGTAGATTGTATATAATAGTTAGAGTAGTTTATATTTAGTTTTAGTTTAATTTAGTAGTTTGTTTTAATTAGATTAGTGTATTAGTTAGTTTTTATTTATTGTTAGTTAGTTTAATTTCTTGTATTTAGTTTTAGTTAGTTTTAGTTAGTTTTATTTGTTTTAGATAGATTAATTAGTTTAGATTAGTTTTCTCTTTGGTTTTCTTAGGACCTTAGAGTGGCCAACGGAGCCGTTAAACCCGTCAGGGTGGTTCATTCCAAACGACTTGGGTTATTAGACAACCCCGGACCAGTTCCACTCTCTCAGTTGACGGACGGTCAATTTCACCCGTCAACAAATGGATCTAGAAGGAGGGCCGACTGACAAGATGGCCGTGTAGGAGCCTTTATTTTAAGTGTATTCAGTTTCCCCCATGGCTCCCCAAACCACTGTGTTGGAACATGCTTTCAATTTCTCATTACCTGATGTTCCCAACGAGACAGTCTCGTGCTTGTCCAAACTCACCTTTGATGGTGAAGGCAAATTATCTGCTAAAGACCACCTTAACAAGTTTTGGTGCAAATGCATCAAACATGACATCTCAGATTTAGGAGTTTTATGCAGACTGTTTGCTTTTACTTTTAGAGGTCG
>ML792771.1:319695-333492 GCA_009831015.1 Picea engelmannii | reverse complement strand
TCATATCCTCTGTAAATTTAACCTCGATGACATGTCATTGGCATTAAATCTCTTCTATGATGCTTCTATCCCTTCCATTCAGTCATGTTCAATCACGAACGAAGAACCAATTGCAAATCCTATCACTCAACTGCTAGAACAATATTCTCCACAAGAAGAGAAAAATTCTTTCGATAATGTTGAACAAGCTAGGGAGGTAGAATCTATTGATCAAGCTCTTATTGAAAACCAAATCAGTTTTTCTTTTCAATCATTGTAGTTTCAGTCTAAGACTAGTATGGAAGATGATTCATTTATGGCTCAAGGTGAATACCCTCATTCTTGTAACTCATGCTCTAATCAACATTTAAAATCAGTCATTGAAGAACACTTAAGCAACGAAAATCTTCTTGAATGTTCTAGTACTCCCATGAAACTGATTAGAGAAGAAGTTATGCAACTAGAAGAAGAAACCTTAAACCTTCATCCTCAAAATGCACTTTGTTCACAGGAAAGACTAGATGCTTGTCACATAAATTTTGAATTATCGATCACACAAAAGGTAAATCTAGATGATCATATTATGTTGAGGAATTCGTCACCAAATCAGAGTAAGGGTTTTAAAGAAAGTGAAGAAAATCATCTTGAGAATACCATTGTTGAGTATCATAGTTCAAGAGATTATTTTTATCTGCTTATTTCTGATTCCTTTTATTCTTTATATCCTAATCTATTCCTAGATTCTGGTGGACTTGACACCCTACCTACAACATACTACTCTTTTCCGCCACAATCATATCCTTTCGATATGTTAAATTTTGGTGAAATTAATTTCGATCATAACATTGATAAAACCGGATTTGACTCTTGTTCACTTTCATCACTCACAGGGGAAAAGGACATGTTGCGAGATGATTTTACATAGTTTATGGTTGAAAAGGACGATACATTATATTTTACAGAAATCAAACATTCTAAGTTTCATACTCGTTCTTTAATTAGCTCGAATCTTAATGTTGATGCTTCACATTTTGAAATGATCAATCGCATTGAAGAAAACATTCAAACCAATGATCTAATTGATTGCATGAATCCTCCTATGATGAGCTTTCCATTGATATATTCATTTCATCAAAGTCATGGTTTGCATCCGCGTTTTTGTGACAGGATCTTAGGATGTCTTGAATATTCATATATGAAAAAATTTCACAATAAAGACAAAGTTGAGCTTGCTTTCTTTTTACCCAAGTATCTTGGAAGTAGGCATGACATGTTTCTTTTAGATCCGCCATGTGAAGAAACTAATGAGTACTTAGAGAACTGTCAGAAGGATGGGGCGTTTCAGCCTTGGCTGATGGTTATTCCATTTCCTCATAATCCTAACCAGTTTTTCAAAACTACTTACACTCACCCATGCCATTATGACCCTTATCACGACAAGAATGCGTAATGGCTGGAGGATTCATACAACAAGAATATCCGAGGAAATGGTAAGATCATGCTTACTGTGTTTTTAGATGATGATTATGAAGGTAAGCGTAATATGTTTCTATCAGTTGTTGATATATTACCATTCTTATTAGTAACGCTTGATCTTGTTTCCATTGCAGGATTAGATTTATTCCGATGGCTACATTGGAAACATGACTTCACGTAGTATTCTGGTTTATTTAATAGTTAGGGTAGGTTTAGGAATAAGTTTTCTTGTAGTTTGATTTCTCACTAGTTTTTTTTTAATAATGTAGTCATGCACGCAAGTGGGCACACCACGAGAACCATAATACGACTGTTGTCAGGGAAGTCCCCTTGATCCTTTTTCTCTTTACTTCTAGTTGAACGTTTATTTTCAAAAGCACAGTATTGTCATGAAAATCTTAAGAGGAAAGTAAAGAGATAAATAAATCTAAATCAACCCTGACCCAAGGTACCATGAGTAGGAATGCTTTCCCATCATCCAGGATTTTCCTACTTTCTTTCAGTTTCCTAGTGGATTGTCGCATGAGGTTTTTAGATGCACCTTCTGTGTATATTTGTTTTTTGTTTTTGTTGTTTGGATTTCTTTTCTTTCCAATTTTTTCTTCGCTGGTGTGTTTTTATTTCTCCCTTATGCTTACCAGTTTTTGCTTTTGGAAATACACATACCTATGCACTGAACTATTTAGAAAAAGATCAAAAAATTCCTTCACTGAAATAACTTCTGAGAAATTCGTACAAACATCAATGGTATATTACTAAAGTTTATATCTGTATTGGAAAAATCTGTTGTTTGAAAGAAGTTTACTGATTTCAATCTCTGAGTAAAGTTTGTCATGATCATCTATTATCTTTTTACGCTGTCCCTTTTCCGTAAAGGAATGACTCAAAAGATGTCTCCTTGTAGTGGGAAGTTGTTTTTATAAATAAAAAATTTCTGGAACTGAATAAAGGACAGTGTTAAAAAATTCTGATGACGTCTAAAAAATATGTTAAAATATCAAGATTTTCAGCGTCACCCCGCTTGGCTATATATCTACAAAAGAAAACAAAATAAAAATATTAATAAGAACTGTGGGAAGTGCTTGTAAACCTGCCGGGATACTGAACAAGTCCGCTGGCAGCGGGTAAATGCATGCATGGCGCCAAGACAACTTCGTCGGGGTACTGAACAGGCCTGTTGGCAGCGAAGCAATGTCGAGTACATGAAAATCTATGTAAAAATTTATAAGAAACCTCTTTAATGTCCTTTATTTTGATCTAGAACTTCTTGACAGGATGCAGATGTCAGAGTGGGTTAAATGGAAACCCTGTCGAGGCTATGGACGCCTGCTGGCAGTAGTGGCCATGCCAACAGTATTGAAGATTTTATCATTAATATCGTGACTTGTTGATCTTAATACTGTTATTAGTTTTCATCTTTTAAAACATCACTGGAAAAGACAGTAAATGATGATGTTTGTACGATTTTTTGGTTGTTGTTTTACGTTGAAATTTTCTTTGCTGTCCTAATCTGAATTTATTTCTTTTGATAGAGATAACTGCTTCTACCAGTGTGTCACCATTGTTGGCAGCCAATTCATTTTTTTCTATTGCCCTATAAGTTGCCTACACCTATGTCTTCTGAACTTCAAATTGTCATCGCATTTTTGCAAATAGACGATATTTTCATTTCTTGCGACATTTGCAAATTGGTCTTCATTTAGTTTTCACGACTGTAAGCGTGAAAACTCTTCCATCGTTATTTGAACTGTCATGATCTTTGCATTTGATATTTTGAATGACACTTACATTTGGTTTATCATTAAGTGGCTAAAAATATTTTTCGAACTATGCCTATTTGCCTATTCTTACTTTGATTGCGCAACTTGATTTTATGAAACTTATGAGGCATTGAGCATATGTGTTTATACTTGATTCTATGAATTGCATAGGGGTCATGGTTTATTTTGTTTTTATATGATGTGATCTTTATAGCTCTTGTCTTGTCAATTCTATAATTATCGATTGTCACAATGTTTTATAAACTTTTGATTACACATTTGTGCAATAAGCGCGTGGTTAACATTTGGGTTTGATTTCACATTGAATATTCATGGTTTGAAATATTATAATGACGTGTTGGTATATCGTCCACCGTTTAATTCTTTGGTTGAACGATTGATATGGTTTTGAGCTATGATTGATTGAATAGAGGATTAATTGGCGGTTGTAATTTGCCATTACTATTATACATGGGGGTGAATAATTCCACCACCCTTGCATGCACACATTAATGCTTCCCCTTTGATCGTTCGTAGCTGTTAGCCCAAATGAATGTGCTCCTATGTGTTGGTGAATGTGACCCAAACCCTTACCATGTGCTCGCACCATGGCTCCAGTCGTGAGGGCTGAACCGAATGGCAACCAGGCTCTGTTGATGTTCGACAGTGCCCGTAGTGACCTTGAGGACAGTGGGTGGCTCCTATTCATACAGAAATTCGAGGGTTTTAACCTCTGTGTTGCTAGGAAATTCGCCATGACCTTTGATGGATGTCGAGCCAAGGTCGACGATGTTCAATTGCAAATTGATGAGCAGTTTATCAGTCTTGCTACGGGTCTGCCTACCACTGGACAACGATGGTCCAAGAATTGCAAAGTGGAAGAGGTCCCTTGGACACTGTTCTTCCAGTCGCGTAAGGTTAGCTCCTGTGATAAAGGTTTTCCCGTGACCATGCCGAAACAGTGTTGGCATGATTTATTGATGATTATCAAACAGTTTTTCACTTGCGAAGGTCGGTACGGTTTTGTTTTCTTACACCACCTTCGTTTGCTTATGGTTTTTATGGGTTATTAGCTCAATATGCCCTATTACTTGCATAGAAGCCTGTTTAAAATGTCAAAAAAAGTACAAAAGGAACCAGGCTGATAGCAACCTCTTTCACTATGGGATGGTCAAAATGATTGTTGTCTATCATTTGGGGTTACACGGAGACTGTTGGAATGATTTCCTTGCTCGCAACGATTTTCTAGATTCAAACCCTCCTCAGGTTGACAAACCTGTGGTGAGCGAAGACAAGACTGTACCCCCGGTACCCTACAAAATCCTGTTACCTAAACCCTTACCCGACTCACCTACCAACCTACACCATACTGTGACCAAGGATGTCGAGACTGTTAAGCCTGTGGGAAAGAATATTAAAGCCAAACCCACTGCAAAATCCAAAGGCAAAAAGAATGCTCGTTTAATTTCTCAAATGGCGAGGAACAATCCAAAACCTCCGTTCAATCCTAGCCCTATCGTATTGAGTGAAGACTCAGACTCGGAAGTGGAGCGTTTCCTGGCTAGTGAATACCCCTATTCGGAAGGTTTGTGTGCCAAACCCTCGTATGATTTTGTGTCGAACCTACCCCCTTGCCTACAAAACGACCCTAGCTACCCAGGCATTAAGCTGCCTTGTGAATCCCCTGGTCATTCATCTAAACCCTCTCCTGCTTTGTCAAAATCTACAGTGCCATTATGTGATCAATGTAGCTCGTGGTTAAAGAGGTATTATCTTGATGTGACAATTCTACAATCGAGAATTCACTCTTTGGAGGAACAAGTTGCACGACTTACCAATCAAAAGGCTAAATTGCAAGCCACTGATAAGAAACAGAGGACCACTGGCTCTATCTTGTTTTAAAATGTGGAGTCAGCTACAATGGTCGTGAATGATAAGTTGGCATAGTTTGAGTAGCCTCACTGGTATGTTCTATATATAATGAATTCGAATTCTTTGAATAGCTTTGATTACAGCTTGGATTTTCTCTGTCACATTGTATGCATTATGTACATAGTTTTGTTTTGATTAATCGAATTTCGTTTTCCCAGTTTAGCTTCAATTGGATTTTCTTCGATTTGATTGATTTTGGTGTGGATTTGATTTGTTTGATTTAGTTCAAATGGATTCTCTGCTGTCAATTGAAGTCGTTGTATCTATTCTAGACAGAAGTTGTAACACAATCGTATGTCGTTTCAATTTCATTATAATGTATAAGCTATGATTGGCAACAATTGTGATATGGTTAACTGTTACGGTTTTATGTCCCATATGACCTTCGATAAACAGGAATACAATTCGGATTGTTCTCAATATGATCCTGTTAAAATATATCCAAATCAATTCATAACGATTATGTGAAAAACCCAGCCGGTTACTTTGTATTGGTTTACTGTTAGCTTGACCCTGTTATCAGTTGGATTCGTATTTGCGATGGACATGCTGTTTCGATTGGATTTGTCAAATGAGATTGAATTTACGATTTGTTTCTATATTAAACCCAGTCGCGATTTGTTTGGAATTGTTGGTTTCGTTCAAATCCAATCGATCTTATATGCACATTTTACCAATTATCACTTATGTCAATTCTATCATGATTATGGTCAAAGCCGAATCAATCTGGTTATGATTTTGTATGAGTTGATTCTCGTATCTGTCTGAATTAATCTACCTGTGATGCGAACCGTTTTATGTCATAACCGTTATAACAATTGTAAAACTATTCTATTTTGATCTGATTGTACCTTCTGTTTTGGAAAAACACAACGTTTCATATGATTTGCTTGATTGCACTACTTTCGAATTGGATGTGAAACGATTTGTAAAACTGTTCGGTTTCGATCCTGTCTACCCGACTGTGATGGCAATCGAAACAAAGCATGCTTGTCTCTCTATTTGGTTATTGGATTTTGATCCTATTCAATTTCAATTGGATATGGAACAGTCTTGTTAACTGTTCGACCTAATTTTATGGTAACTATGAAACAGAGTATTCTTACCCATGTTTCGATTAAATCACTTTTGATTATGTTTTATATTGAATGATAGAATCATTTGAATCTTGAGTGATTCGTTTCAAATGATCATTGGAAGAAAATTCGTTTTACTTATTTTAAAAGAGATTTCATTTGATTTTTATTTGATCCTGTATGTTATTTTAGACTAGCTACATAATCAGATGATTCTGTAGCTAAGTCTGTAAGATTATATTTTTATTGTTTTGTTAATAAAATATCTTTCTAACTTGATATTTTTTGTCTATTGCAGATGAATTCGAAATTGCAGTGGATTTGAAGAGCAGTTAGGGGATATTTGAAATATTTCACTTTCATTTTAGTTTCCTAGTTTAGTTGATTTTGGGATATCTCCCAGATTATGTAAAACAATTTGATATTATCCACAGGGAGGTTTTACCGTGTGGAGAGACCTATATATACTTATTATTTTTGTAATAATGAACATCCTCATTGGTGGGAGAACAAGGATATGGAATTTTAATACAGACTGAGGCAGAATTTGGTGTTTTGTTACAACTTTAGCTTCTCATTATATCAATATTTTGTTTCATGTTGTGTATATCAATTTGTATCTGGTTAATGACTACTTTATCTATCTTAATCATTTGCAAATGATATAATTTAATCACTGTAATCCATATCTGATTTCTTCCAAGCATTTAAAAAACATAGCAATTGCTTAGTTCAGTTTGTGAATGACAGATTTCTCTTCTTCATGAGTTGAATTATTAAGTATAAGTTTTTGCATAACAAGTTTCCCTTATTGCAGAGATTTATAAATCATAAAATTGTTATGATTTTTTATGTCTTGTTTGTCCTGTTAACAATTCAAAGAGCAGCGCAGCCTATTGTTTACGATAAGCTTATGGATTAACCGGTGCGATTTTACTTCCTCCATTCACCTGGAGACTCCATGATTCAAGGATTGATCGACGACTCCAGTGGTTCGAAATGGAAAGGATCCTAGCTCGAAGGTTTGCTCCTTTTAATTTTTCAATTGTTCCTGGTTTTCCTAATGTTGTCCCTACTCCAAATTAATGGGGTGATTATTTGCCCATATTTAGAGAGCGTAAAGAGGACAACCCTACTCAACATCTCCATGATTTTCATGAACTCATGCATAAATGGGATATACATCACGAGGATGCATTATTAAAAATGTTCATGTTTTCATTAGCAGGGGATGCTCGTGAATGGTATCATTCTTTAGCCCCTACTAGCATCTTCTCCCTGAGAGAGTTTCATGTAGCCTTCAGTAGGCACTGTCAAAGGCATTATTCCTCTGAGTTAATTTGTCATAATTGTTGTGAGGAATATGAAGGCCATGATCAAGATATGGTTGTGTCTTATGAAAGCTGCGAAGATGAGGACCATGAAGAGGAGGATGCTTTGGGCGAGTTGACAGAGCTGGTATAATATCTCTCTACAGAGATAGAAAAGTTGAAGGCAAATCATGACTGCTGCCCTTTTGAAGAAAATATAGAGGATTTTCCAGTTTTTGAAGTAGATGTTCTTGACAGCCCTACTGATGATGATATCATTGAATATTTCATGACCGTAGAGGCCTTGCATTCCACTCCTGATGTGCCTGTTGTTCCAAGCTATGATGATTATTCGTATGAAGAGAAACGAAGCCCCACATCTCACTTTGCTAACCAGAGGAACAACCATCCTGTATATGACAGCTACGAATCATATTTAGAGTTGGATATGTAGGACTTACAAGAGCAGACTATATAGACTTATCCTCCGCTCATTAAAGAAGAATATTACGAGGAAATCATCCATCCCGGGCCTACAGAAGACACTGAGCAGAGTTTTCCCACGTGTCTTGTTTATGATGATTATGAATCTGGCCCTTGGGAGAGCCACGAAGAAGATCCATATGAGAAACATAAGGGGCATTTTATCTTCTATCCAGAGTCGGTCAGCGAGCATCCATTTCCTGAGATCATTCAGCCCACGACAACTTCTCATCCACTTGTGCCTACCAGAGACATTCATCCATATGTGAGCAACGATTTAGCAGAGGAGGCTTCCTGTTACCAATTTTCTGGGACCTGCCACTCATTCTATGAGCCTATCGGTGAGTAAATGGAGTGGCATTTCCTTCATGTCTTGGAGCCACCCTTTTTCATCTCATCTTCAGCCTTTGAAGAGGAGCTAGAGGGTGTAATCGTTCTACTGTCACGGTTACATCAGCTGCTAGTGATCACCAATAGAGTAAAGGACCTTCCAGTTAGGAAGTTACTTGAATGGCTATGGTGGAAATTTGCTTTCACCTAGAACCATGTGAAAAATAAATTAGTTTAGGACTGTACATAAACAAGCTCCTTCGAGCATGAGTGTTTATTTTTGTTTTTACTTTCGGCATGTATTTTCAGCAGTGTGTTTTTGAGCTTGACTCCATAGCCCAACAAAAGGCGACTGGAACTGCAGAAGGAGATATTAGAGCCTCGCAAGGAGGACTCTATCCCCCATGTAGCCTAATGTTAGCACATATTCTTGCAAAGGGATATTTTTCTTAAGGAGTGACAATGTTCTCAGAAACACAGACGAGACCCCAGTAGCCGGAATCGCAGAGGAATCAAGTTCAGAGAGTCAACGTCAAATTATTTGGCTGATAGTTAGCGAAATCTGGATGAATGGTGGAAATCTTCGAGTGAGAAATGTCGATTTGTCATGAGTCATCAGATGAGACAGATTTGGGAGGAGGATAAGGCAGAGATCCATTCAGCTCTTGAAGCTCGGGAGGGATAAGATCCGTCGATCCAAATAGATCTGGGATGTTGGTTCATTTCAGAATATCGGGGATCGCGAGTTGGGAGAACCAGATTCTGTCTTGGGTTTCAAATCCCCGATACGTGAAATAAGGATTGAATTCAGGCCATTAGTTGTCCCGACGTCATCAGGACCGTCCATTTTGCGGGGACGTGTGGCGAGAATTCAACATTTTGTTGACTCGCTACTAAAGAAATTCAATGGAGGGAGCAACGAGAACTCGAGATACACGAAGTTTCAACACGCTCGAAAGGTCTAGCCTCGAGACATATTCGAAGGCCATGTGGTGGAACTAAAGGGAGGAGCTAAGGACCTTTAAGCCCTATTTCGAGTTTCAGAACTTGAAGGAGTCGAGGGACTCAACAGTAATATTCGCAGAGTCACGAGTTGCAAAGCACCTTTTTGGAGTAAGGTCTGTGGTCACAGTTGGTGATCATATGGGTGAGAAATAAGGGACGAGATAGTAAGTGTTAAAGCGCTAGTTCAGTGATCGAATTTCAGGATTTCAGAGGGTAAAATGTTGGGCTTGTATTTTTCCAATACTTTCGGGTCCTGATACACGAAGTGCCTTTGGTGTTTAAGCACAGGGTCATAACCTGAGGTTGTGTGGAATGATGGATAAGAGTTGTGCCAAGGACTGAAGGTGTCTATATTGATTGCAGAAGAAGAGTAGCAGGGATCGAGGCGTTGAGATTAATTTGACAAAGTCCTGGGCACCGCCTAGAGCATTCATGGATGTTAGGGCTCATCTCGATCCCAATGATGACAGTTAATGAAAGTGGGGGATGGTGTTTGAAACCTCGTTTCATCACATAAATGGAAATCATGAAAGGATGGTCATGGTGGCTAGCTGACAACCCATAACTCCTTTGTAAATGGGTTTTCCTGCAAAGCCCATACTGTTTTAATTTCGCATCTGACAGAGGGAGGAAAGTGTAGCCTGACAATGGAAGGAGGAGACGCAAAGATTTGAATGCAGTGGTTCATTCGTGTCCCCGGGGGCTGTTAGCAATTCTGAGTATATATACTCATTTTTTATATTTTTGTAGGGGTCGATGGTTGATCTAGGATCCCATATTGTAAATTTTTGATGAAGCACTAGTTTCTCTGGTTATGTATCTATATTTGAGACTTCTTGTTTAATGAAATTCAACTTATTTTCATATATTTGTAAACAAATGTGTTAAAACACTTGTAATTGGAGGATCCAATCAAGGGTATTTGTGTTTTTGTGATGTATGTTGGATCATAGAAATATTATCACCAGTTTTAAGCAGTTTACTGTGTTATCTTCTCCCTCTTACATTGAGTAGCTCGGAATTGGAGGATCCAATCGAGTTCTTACAATAGCATTGTGATGTAGGTTTGATCACTGTGTTGTTGTGACTGTGTCATCTTGACACATTTCAATGTCTTGTTTTTCTTCTTCAAGCTGTTGGAAGGCATGATGCCCATAGCAGTCTTGTCCACCGCTCTCACCAAGTCTTCCCTCTGATCATTTTGAACTCAACTTCCTTACTGAAGTTAGATCAAGACCTCACCTACCCGTGCATGCGTGGCCTAGTTTTCCGAGTTAAAGTGATATTCTCTTGGGTCTTCGCCCATTCAACCACCCCAATTTATTATCGTGACATACAAACACTGTTGGGTATCAAGCTTACCTCTTCCGCAATTCAGAGGTGACTTCTAGTGCTAACAGGTCTCGAAATAATCTTCTAAATGAAACTTTCCATTCACCCACAAGGTTGCGAGGCCACCAAAGGAACCTCTTGCGCTGATGGATTTCCCAACATTTTTCTTCCATTTTTGTTTGTTGATTTCAAGAAGGGTGTCCCCTTCAATTTTGGTCTTTTGATGCAGGAGGATCTCGGGAGGGTCGATTTTAGTAGGTCTTTGACTGCTTCTTCCTTCGATGGATCCCCCAAGGTTGTGCAATTCCAAGAGACTAAACACATTATTTGTTGGGGTTGGAGTGGGTAGGCCCTCCCTTGGGGGGCCTTGTTCTAGTATTTCTTCCAATGGACATCTCAATGGTGGATTGGATTCCTTGCATTTTTTGCTTCTCCGCTTCTTCTTCTCTTGCTTCTTTGTGATTTTTTCTCCCTACTCTTTTTGAGGGTATCTCGAAAGACTCATCCTCCGAAGATCCAGAGTTTTCTGGGGGTTTCTTTTTTATTATTTCTGCGTAGAAAGGGGAGGAGGAGGTTACGATTGGGGAACCAGATTGGGATACCTCGCCATTGTTTTTTCCCACTGTGGGAGGGAGGGTCTGTTGCTCAAGTTCTTCAATCACTGGATCAGAGATTTCTAAAGGGTTGCTGAGGATTTTGAAAGGGGTTTTTAGGAGCCTATGGGATTTGAGGGGTTGATCTTCCTTCCCCAGGAGCTTACCCTGGAATGGGGGCGCCAGGCCCTTTTAATGCCTCTTTCCCTTTGAATCTGTTGTTATTCTTTGATGAGGCTTCTTTATGGACCCGTGTCCATTATTCACCTTTCGATATCTCCCCCTCTTATTCTACCGTATTTTTTCAATGCCTGGCGAAGTTTTCGTAGCCATGGAAATACCTGCATTTGAATGGAAGTTGTTCGTAATCCAATTCTTGAATGTGAGACCAATCTACGACCTTTAGTTGAATGGATTTCGGGAGCCCCACCTCTAGATCTACTTCGACGCATATCCTGGCGCAAGAATATTGATCCTTTTTGTCTTCTTTGTCGATGTATTTTTCGATAGTGTTCCCAATGGATTCCATAGACTTTGGATTCCATCAATGCAAGGGGAGATGGGGGAGGTGCACCCAGATTGGTACGACTGAGGGAACATCTTGTGTCGGATCGAAGTATGGAGACCATTTGTTCAGGTACATACCATGAGGGCCCATAAAGTATGGTCCATTCCTAAATATGAGGTTTCTTTCCTCTGTGATGTCAAAGACAAATGCGTAGAATCCACTGTCGACGAGATGGATTTTGATGCCTTCTTTTACAAGGGGGATTCAGTTCCTTTGAACCCATGCATCTACAGATTTGGGAGAAGGCCATAGGCCTGTGAAATGGCTGATGAGTCCTCGTTTATAAAGGTTGAAAGAATATCTACATGTTTCTTCTGCTGGGAGGGTGACTGAGGGAATACTATCCAGTTTTTTGATGAATGTTTGATGCATCTCTGAGGTAGTTCTTTTGTTTCTTGCTGCGACTAGTTTTCTGAAAGCATCTATCCCAGGAGGGAGAGGTGGGGGGGGGGAGCCTCAGGGCCCCCTCCTGGGGCCATGGTGTGAGGGAAGAAGGGAGGGGACGCACCAGGTGTGCACACGGGAAGCCTCCTGGAGCGTGAGCATTTTTTGACTACAACCAAAATGTTTAAAAGTCAAGCTATCTTTGCAATGGTAGAAAGTTGTACCTTATTTCACATAAAAAATTCCTCATTGAATCCTATATTTAAACCTATGTGGATGTTTTAGATCCATATCATGATGTATTAACAGGTTAAGCAAAGTTTAGTCTTATAGACTTTCACACAAGCTTTGTATATTTGTTTGGGTGGTTGTTTATTAGGAATTGACAACAAATCTTACACTCTTGAAGAGGCACATCGAAGATAACGAGTGCCATATATCTTCTAAATTGGAATAAATAAAACCTATTTTTAAGGTGTAAAAGTGTTGATGAAATGTGGAAATAAGTTCAATGGAGGATTGCATTTATGTTGCATGGAATCTTTCATTGGAGAAATGTTAGTCTTGGGGCTTCTGGTTTAATAATTGTCCTTTTATGATAGGATTTGGTAGTGAGTTTGTATAGCAACACCAAACTCATTATGGAAAATGTGTTATAAGTGTATCTTTGATCCTTGTATTATTTTGTTTCCTCATTTCAAAAGCTATGGAGAGAGCAAGTAAGTGTTCAAGTCTCAACTAAGGGAAACTTGTTAAGGATGCTAAAATTTTGTGGATTGGTACATACTTAAATCTTTTAGTTGCTTTACTTGTATTTACGAGAGATTCTTAAGCATTGTACATATATGTGTTTGCTTGATTGTAACTTAATTGTATTCTTATACGTAATTTTCAAAATATATATGTAGTATTTTTCCCCCAAAAAAATACATGAGATCAAGGATTAGGTACACTAGATTGAGCAGATGATTCCTAACTAAACTAGGTGTTATCTATCATTCAAGCTTTTTTGTTTTATGACTATCATTATTACTAAAGACAAAACAACAAATGTCAAGTCAAAAGAAAAAGGTAATGATGAAACATTCATTAAGAGGTTAGGGGTGGAAGGTGCACATTCATCTATTTGTATATCCCCACCTCCTAAGTGGAGTGGACACCATTGTATGTAAATCCACTACAATGTCAAAGGCTAGCATAGTGGACCAATTTTCATTTTCACTTCACTTGATAGCACCACAATCTCGTAAGGAATGCACCCAACCCACCATTCATATTTGTAGGATTGCAATATCATATCTTTACTTCAATAAATATTTTGTAGGGTTGGAGAAGAATTTTATGACATATATAGGGAAATGGTAGACTTTTTGAGGAATTTGCAGATGAGGATATAACCATATGTTAAATATATATGGTATACTTTGTAGGGAATTTGATGAGGGTGTGACCATATATTAAATATATGTAAAAGAATCACATTTCCTACTTGGCATCCATGCAAAGTGATAGGTTTTATTTAAAGATAAAATATTATGAATGGACAATGTTAAACTATAGTTAGTAGAA